>PNEQ01097737.1:21856-119697 GCA_003012365.1 Medauroidea extradentata
ATATATATATATATATATATATATATATATATATATATATATATATATATATATATATATATATATCCCTGACACGGTTTAAATTATATTTGCTCCGATCAGAAGACAATAAACCAATAAAGGAACTCTTGAAATAATAACACATAAGAACGAAACACTACATAACACTATTCAGACATTTGTTGATTTTGTAAAATCCTATAACTAAAATTTAAATAATTTAACTGTACGATTATCAGTGCATACTTGTGAAATATTAAAAATATTAATTTTACAATTTACCTGTTTAGCAATCACAGTAGAGACGTACACCTTGTCGATTGTCGTCGATTGGAAGGACAGTTGTGACTGCAAAACAATTACGTTTAAAATTTTGAAGTTAGAAAATTTGTTGACAAATGACTGTATTAAGATAAAAATGTAGGCGGTAATGGTACTCTGCTGGTGCAGTACAATCGTAAATAATAATAAAAATAGATCGCGTAACTGTCCACCAGCAATAAACATTCAATTAAATTTAACAATGGTTTTATAGCTCCCTCGTGATGTTACATACATGCAAAACCAAGTAAAGTGCGTAGTACCTATCTACCGGCTATAGGAATAACATAAGCGCAGTTATTCACAACAATTTATTTTACGTGTTGGTTTTTAAGGGACTGAATTTCTCATACAATTTGTCTTTTTATAATAACTCAACAGTAGTAAGAAAATATAATCTTCATGCTTTGGGTACAAAATGAACAGTGAATGATATGTTTGACATGTGCTACAGTATCACCAACTTATTGAAAAATATTTTTTGCCATGATTTTACGCGGTGACTTTAGTTTTGTGTATATTTTATTTTTCTGTAGCCTTCAGTGATATTTAATTTAATTTGCAAAATATCACACTTCAATAACATGGCAAAGACAGTTCGATTTATCTAACATACACATGTAGCAAATTTTGATAAATTTACATAGGTTTTTTTGTGTAAGGCATTGCATATTAGTAACTTAAAAACCCTTCCGTAAATAGTTACATCCCTACTGTAATATGGTTGGAGTATTAGTTACTTCATAATAAACCTTAACCTGTCAAGGATTACTTAACCTGCCAAATATTTTTGACAACGTAAAATGTAACTGCAATTTGTCAGTATTTCCAGCTACATTTATAAAAATTTCTAAACAGAAGATTAGATTGTTTAACTAAATATAACGGAGAGACTGCCAAATATGATGCTGCTGTGGTTCTTATTTCTACTTTTAACTATAATTTTTTCAAACATAGCTAGGGTTTCTACAACCCTTTAAATTTTAGAATTTTGTTGGAGACGAAACGAAAGTTCATATTTTAACGATTGTTTGCATTCAAATAAAAAAAAAACATTAAACATTAATAATATTTAAATTGTTCAGAATTGTTTGTATAAGTTTGCAAATATTTTAATTAACCTAAAAATTATTAATTTTATTTAAATTATGTTATATTGTATTATGTAATCAGCTAAACTTTTTTTTGTATCACTTGTTGTGCAAGGTTAGGTTTTCTTTCCATTTTCTCATGGTTAGAGAAATATTAATGTTTATTTATTTGATTGCCAAGGCAATATTTTGACAGCATTAATTTGCTATATGTGCATAGCACAATAAGTTCGTGTTTTTATCTCTTTGGTAGCAATCATAGGTTTTTTTTCTCCATGGGGGAAAAATTTCATTGGACGAAACAGAGATAAATTTTTCTCATAGTTTTGGGACTACCCGCTAGATAGCAGCACTGACTGTCACGGCATCTGCTACTTCGCTACTCTCCTGTTTTATATTTTTTAGCGATTTAAAATGTACTGTTTGCGCGCATTGTTTGTTCACTTCTGAAATCATTGATATACTGAAATGCTTTTAATTAATTTACACTGATTTTATTTCGCTGTCGTAAAATTAAACGAAAGAGAAACTGTTGCGTTCCCCGTTGCACAGATAAGGACAGTGTTCGTCATAGTATTCCAGTAGGCTGTAATAACATTTTCAATGTTTGGCTGGAGCGAATCGCAAATCCAAAACCGTACGGTTTGAATAAGGAAACTGTAAGAAAAAAACTACAAAGTTTGTGAACAGCATTTCGTACCGCAATGCAAACATTTTGGATCTAGCCAACTGATGATTTATTCATTGCCGTCACTGAACCTTCCAGGTAAGTTGCCTACAAAATAAGATTGTATTTATTGAAAATACTTTATCTGTCCCATATAGCACACAATGTTTCAGTTATGTTTCAGAAACGTTTTTGAAACTTTACAATGTCTGATTCACATAACATTTTATATCCATGTTTTCAGAGATATTTCAGAAATATTACAATGTAACATTTCTCAGAACGAGCTATTAATTGTTTCATAGCACACATTGCAGAAATATTTCAGTACTATTGCAAAATAACGTTTAAATCCAAATGTTTCAGATAGGTCTCAGAGACGTTTAGTTGAGAATTTAACCTACGGGCGATTCACAGCACATAGTGCAGAAACATTTAAGAAATATTGCAAAGTAACATTTCAATAATCACATTTCAAATAGGTCTCCGAAACATCTAGTTGAGATGTTCGCTGCAATGGGCGCTGGTTAATTGCGAGTAAAATATAAATTACAATTGTTAAAATTTACATTTTGTGGATATTGGTAGCTGTTAAATTGCTCGTTTTTTCAAGGCACTGTGTACTAGAAATGTTTTTTGAAACATAACTCACATTATGCACTGGTAAATATTAATGATCGCTATTCGTGTACAGGCCAAACTATGATTTTAGATGCATAGTTTATCAATGGAAAACGTTTTTAGAGTTATTGGAAATAGTCCTACATAAAAAAATTTCGTTAGATTAGGTGCAGTTAGTTAAGGTTAGGTTAAGTTAGGATAGATTAGATTAGGTAACGACTGTAGAAACACTTTTTATCGAGTAACTTTACCTCTGAAATCAACAGTTTGGACGGTACACGATAAGTTGATGTTCTTAATATTTACCCTATGGCCCAAAAGGTGTTATGATACATGATTAAAATGATATTCAGAATGTCTATTTAAAACTTTATAGTTATTTTAGTGAAAAAATATTGAAAAGAATACACATAGCTGTGAACTGCAACTTAAGTAAACTAAATATATTTGTTTCACAGCTCATGTGGATAAGTCCAAGATATCGACTAAATGTGGTCCAGCAGTGTGTTTAATAATAATAAGTTTACCCTCGCAATTGGACTACCGTCCGGTGGCGAGTGGACTCTCCCCCATCCTTACATTACTAGCCTTCTAGACCCTTCCAAAACCACCCAGCCCCTCTCACTGTCATCTATTCATTCTGCAGAACATTCCACTCCCTTACCGTCCTAACAAGCATAGACTTTCGACACCTCACCATTCTACTCCACACTCTCTGAAATATTTCACTGTTGGTTCTTTTCCCCTTGATTGCTACCATAGTTAGCTGCAGAGCAGCCTTATTAATCCGCCATTACCATTCATCACCTTGTACATTCGTACTCTGTCATCCTAACGACTCCACTTTCTGGAGATACATGCTCTCCCTTACTAACCACATGAGTGGCCGGTGACAGCCCGGTTATGTACGAGACAATAAGTACAGAAGGCCTTGTGTGGTGTTAGGTGGAATTGTTTTCATGTTGGTGCAATTACTGCTGAGGCAGGTGTATTTTCCTTCTTACTTGCTGTACATTACAGGCCCCAAACTTCCAGCTTCCAAGACATTTGACAAAGATCTGCCTCCTCAAAAGTGTTAAATCTCAGTACATTATTGATATATTTTACAAGTAAACTATTCATTCTTGACCAGGACTGCCATTTCATTAGAATTCAATGGTTTGATGAAAAAAATGGCTTTTAAACCACTGTTAATCTGTATGCATACAAAAAAAGTTTGGAGTAATGCCATAAGTATGCTGAATTTCTAAACGTGATTTTTCTTAGTTCAATTTTGCTGATTTTTATGTTTCTACTTTCAACGTTTTTTTATCCCCATTGTTCAATTCTATGAAAGAATAACATATTGGCAAAGAAAACACTAGAGCTTCCGCTCAGATAGGTAATATGCAAAACTTATTTGTGTGGTTAATGTAGTCGCACAAATCAACCTAACAAATTTCATATTTTATTTCAGGAAACTGGAACTGGCAGCACAGCAATGACTGAATTCTACCAAAATGAATTTAAAAAATAACTGTTAATCTATATTTTTTTTAAAGCTTGTGTACTCTTAATTTGTATTTTTTCTTATTAGATTAAGTTGAATGAAAATTAAATTTGTTTACACAGAGGTGTTGTTTTTATGCAAGTAAAGTAGAACCCTGTTGTACAAATGTTCTCCGGACATGACATAAAAAGTGTCGTATGCAGGAAAACTCTTCAAGCAGAAAAAAACAATTTAGATATAACTTTCAATTTCACTTACTATTTTATGTAGGTGACTAAAGTCAATAAGTCTGTATTATATTAAATGTCAATGCAGTTTATATAACTTCGTATATATCTGACATTCAAATAATTAGAGAAACGCAAAGTTTAAGACTGATGTTCCCATTTATCTTATGTTGATTAATCATCTTGACCTTCAAACTCATCACCTTAATTAGTATTGTAGCACACACCAATGAGAGTCTTCCAAACATAAACTGTCTTCCATATCTGCCTTTAAGTTACTGCTACTGTTATGAAAAACTTTGATAGAGTTGTGGATTTTACCTGAGCAAATATAAATGTTAAATGCAGGAAATAAGAATACTGTAGTCCTACTACCATAGGTAGAAATTCAAAGTATTATCGTTAAAGGCGAAATTTTGAGTCCAAGGGGAAAATTGTTATGTGTATGCAAGCAAAGATTATATTGCGTTAATGATTTAACAGGTTTATACTTACTGTGTATAAATTTTTATTAAATTAAGGCATTCCTTTTTCGTAGAATACCAAAAATAATAACGCAATTACTTTATATGCCTTGTGGCATCCACACACATGCTGTATTGCCATCATTCGTAAGAAGGGGTTGCTTTTTGCTGTTGGACAGGTGCACTGTTCACATTTATGTGCTATCCTGTACAGATTCTTGTTTTGTTATTTTGAGTCTGCATTACACTTTTGCTGCAAGTCTGAAAAACACGTAAAAAAGAATAGTTATATATATTCAGAGAAATTTAGTAAAGCCTAGTAAATAGGTGACTGATACAGGAACTACGAGTTTGTAATTTCCATTGTGTGTTTTATATAGGCTACATTCAGACATTCTCAGTAAATTTTTCCGTTATGTTATTGAGAAGGCTAAATGAAACATTAAAGAGAACATTAAGAAAGTATTCAAATTAGAATGGAAACATTTTTGGTTGTTATAATGAACTGTATTCAAAATACACTTTTCAGTTTAGTTTATTGCATCCATTGAATCTTTTTGAATTCAGTTTTGTACAAAGATATTGGATACGTCATGTTTGCAAATTAATATACAGAATCATGAATGAATTTTGTATAATTTACAATATATATGAAAGCTAGAAGACAGTAAACTTTCTTAAAATCCTGACAGTAAAATACCTGTTCTACATTTGTTTGTTTTGTAAGTTATTTTAGGAATTGGGAATGGTGTGTATGGATACGTATTTGCACACACATACATGCTTGTGGTATACAATTGCTGTTATAGCTTCTGTAGTAATATACATGATATAAAAGTGAATAAATGTACACTTCATATTTAGGATACAAAGATTTTCATGAAAATATTCTTGCACAGTCCTATGTTGTCTCTGCTGTAAATCTTAAAATATTAATGAAAGTGAACCTGTAGTTAGTTCATAAAGATAGTAATGTTATATATGTATGACCAAAAGTGTTGGTAAATATTCTGGAGTAGGAGTCCCAATAAATTAAAATTTTTATGATGCATGAGACTGATAAACAGCAAAAGATCGGAAGAAGGGGTGGGGAGAGTTTTACATAAGGCTTCAGGTTTTTATATGGTACATAGAATGTAAATATTAAGAAAGAAATGGTTGAATTGCAGTGTGCTAACTTGGTTGGGTGGCAAAAATGGCGTAAATGGTTTCACTAGTCCTATTAAAAAAAGTTCAAAATTAGTGTTGTAGTATACAGCTCCTCAGAATTCTCTCGACTGTAACTAGCCCAGTGTTTTAGCTGGTGCTCCATACATTATCATATACCTCACAGTTGCCAATACATTTTCTCCAACTGCATGACATATTCCAATTATCATCTCATTCTCTGTGTTTCACATCAACACACATATTTCAGTGTCATGAAAGTGATATCAGAGAAACTGCTCTAAAATACTTCTGTTAGGAACAAAATAAGAACCCTATGAGGTGGAATACATTTTTATTTATTAAAAACCTTACGTTCGAATATATGTCTGCAACATTTCAGAAACAATATGCTGGGATGTTCTGTGTATGTTGAAATGGTACTTGTTTGTGAGGAGACACACACAAATACCTAAAACACTGCAGAAGCTTTAAAGACACATTTCAATGCATGACAGTAATATTCAAGCTATGTATTTTTGAAACATTACAGTTACACAACACTGGAATGTTTCTGGCCGGTTTCGATGATACGTAATTGCGAGCGGACGTATATACATATCTGAAACATTTCAAAAACATTGAAAAAATAATTTGAAATGTATCTTATACGTTTCAATGTTTCAAAAGAAACATTTCTGAAACATGACTGAAATTTTTTGTTGTTTGGGGTAACACAATAGCAAATAATTCTGTTAACTATATATTAACTCAAAGTGGGTTCAAAATTAATAGGAAATTACTGAAACGACAGTTATTCACCACCATAATGTACCAAAAAAATTTAGTGAAATAAAGTTTTGGTGAGAAGTTGTGCACGTATTTGTGAATGTTACTGCAGAACGGGGTACACTGGAAATTTAATGGGCAATGAATGCCACCTGACATCTATAAATGTGAGTATTTTTTTTACAGAATATACTATTAGAGTATTAAAAGTAACACTCTCCATTTGGTTAAAAATTTAAATGTTTGTGAATATTGTTAACTAAGTATCTCTATGGCTTTTTCGAGGCATTTAAAAGTGCCGTCTTATTTTTTCCGTAATAGTTCTGTGCCCACCCAAGAAATGACGTCATTCGCCTCGTCCGAAACAGGAATACAGTTTTCGCCGCAAGAGTCGCGCTTCTATATTAACCTCCCTTTTCTATTGTCAGTTCTAGGTCCTTCTTCAAAATTAACTTACGTATCCAGAAGAATGCAGATACCAAGACCGACATAATTTTCGTCTTGGAAGAATTTCAATGAACGAAGTAATTAGAGATTGTGGTAGGGAGCGAGGGCTAACTGCAAGAGGCCCCAATCAGGCGCTCGTCTAGATAATTTTAGTGCTGAGCAGCTGTTTTTCTTCCCGAGGGACGTGGCGTCCCTAGAGCATGACTGACGCTGTCCCCAGCTCTCCCGAATTAGTCTATTTTGAAGATTGTAAGCCAGTCTCAGCCTGTTTTTTATATGCACTTCCGGGACACGACCATGAATTGAAATAATATAATAAATTTATTTTAATCTAGTTAAGTCTGGTTACCTAGTGGTCATTTGTAGGAGTTCATGATCTGCCTGCGTAAACTGCTAACTGAAGCAAAAGGTTTGTTTAAAAGACTGAAGTCTGTTTCAAACTTTCCAAAACTATTAAATTTTGAGAACTTTCGGCGTAATCTATTTTGTCTCATTTCCTGTACTGCAACTGAGTTCTAACTAATGGCAACACATTTGAACGTATGAGCTACCCCTTAAATTGTATTAAACTGCATTCGGTAAGGAAGGGTAAGGTTATAAGATAGGTTTTTTCTTTTGGCACTTTATCGTCTTCAATTTTGTTTTTATCAAACTAAGAAATATTCGGCACCAGTTTCCTATTTTATTCCATTTGTTGAATGTAGTTCTAAGTCGGCTTCGTTTGGGGTGCATCATTGTGACATACTAGATAATGTCTGCAGGTTTCCAAGGCGCCCACTTATTAAATTTAAGATGAATGTTTCATAAGCGTACGCAGCACAGAACAATAATACCTACGCAAACAATACCGCAGAAAATATGTTTACCGTGATTCAATAATATCTTATAGCAATACATTTAATTTATTTAAATATAATTAAAATTTATTTTATTTCCAGTGTTGTAACATTTTGATGAACTTATCTATTTACTGTCAGTGCTAGTTATATGGCTACTCGCCAATTCGTTAGAATATTATTTAGTTTAAATATTTTTCCAGTTAAAAGAATGGAAATACTATTCAAAGGCATCAATGAATCTAGTTTTTGTTTCAGGGAGTATTTAAATGGCCATTTTGGGCTAGCATCCGTAAGAATAAGTCATGATAAATATTTTTTTATCTTCAAGTATGGGCTACTAAGTTGTAGAAATGTAGAAATCAGTTTATATATTAAATATTATACACAATAATTTGGTTTTTAAATAATGCGAAAAATTGAAAATTACGTATCGTTACAGTATTCTCTTCATACACAAACTGCTACGAATTTTCATAGGCTTAAGCTATGCGTAGGGCTTATTTTTGTGTAGAAACATTTTAGCGTAAGTAACATGGATCATATGTTAAAATTACAATTACAATACAAATTAAAATACAATTTATTGACACATTCATCAATACAACTGGGCATCGTTTGTCTTGTTAAAGTTTACGACAACAATGAGGTTATAACATGATTTAACGATAGATATACGCTAAATACTTTATCTACAATATTTATGGATTTTTGTGTATGCAAGTTATTTGTTTGTATATCATTCATCACTTTCTCACAATTTCAATTTTTAACGTTTGAGCTGAATGTTACAGTTCACAAGAATTTATGTATTTCATAAAATTCCACAATGTATAATTTTATTCTACAGACAACGTCGCCAAACATTACCATTTTTAAAAGAAAAAGTAGTGACGTAATTAATTATTCTACAAAAAACAAGTTTGTCATTTACGAAGAATTTTTATTTAGGTGTACATGGTGTTTGTAACGTACATGAAACTTCTTATTCTTCATCCATGTATTTACATAGTTGCACGTGAAACTTTATTGCTTTACATTAAAATCTTCTACCTAGCGAGGTCGCACAACGGTAAAACGTTGGACTCGCATTTGGGAGGATATGGATTTGGATCCTGGCTTCGGCCATCCTGATTTTTTAATTTTCCATGGTTTACCGGAATAACTCCAGGTGAATGCTGGAATTTTTATTATAGCAAAAGCCATTGTCGACTCGTCTTCCAGATCCTGTCATTATACCAAGTTATGTGCTACCGTCTCTAACGACTTCGCTGTCGACGAAACGTAAAACCCACTTACCTTACCTTACATTTATCACATCACAGACGAAATAGAAGAAGTGGCATAATACGCTGCTAAACAACACGCCAGGAACTTGATTATCATGTAGAACTGTAATCACTACTTGCATAACTGTTAACTGATTAGCGTTGATAGGTTGTGAGATTTTACAAGTTAAGTAAGCCTTGACACGTTAAGATTTGTAATGGAGTAACTCCTACCATATTACAGTAGGGATGCCAGCATTTACGGAAGGGTTTTAAAGCTACATATATTTAAAGCCATACACCAATAACTTTGTAAATTTATTAAAATTTATTCAGTCATAAGTTAGATAAATAAACTGTCTTTGTCATGTTTTTGAGGTGTAATATTTTGCAAATTAAATAAAATATCAAATAGGCTACTGAAAGGAAACACGTAAAGCTAAAGTCATCTTGTATATTATTGGGAAATAAATATTTTACATTAAGCTGGTAATACTGTAGTAATACATATCAAACGTACCATGCACTGTTCATTTTTACACCCAGAGTTCTCTCCATATGCTACAGAATAAAGTTGCCCTCTTATCTATATCTCCTTAAGAAGAACGATCACCAAAATATTGTTTTAATGATTTTTTTATTTGTACGAGGTATGGTTTATTTTGTAGACATGCACTTAACTTCGTTTTATATAATGAATAGTTTTTAACTTTATAGTTTTTGTCCAAATTTGCATAAGACGGTTTTATACTACAAACGAAAACCAACCGTCTTACCGAAATGAAATATTTTTTCACACAGTAGAAGAGTGTTGCGGACAACTCCAAGACGAGTAAAGTATAAAAACCGCTAGGTTTTTTTTTTTTTTTTTTTTTTTTTTTACTTATCTTGGCGTAACCCGTGACATTGTTATCCAGGGTGAATTATTTCATTTCGGTGGGTCAGTTGATTTTCCTTTCTAGTATGAAACCTTTTTAATAAGACAATTTGTACTTCGGCACGCAATTTTACGGTTGTTTCTGAATGTCCTTTATAAGTAATACAACCGCGAGCCCCTACTGCGGAGGAGTCCAGCATAGTTAACGTGGAGGCATCAATCAAGCCGGCCCGAGATGTGTATCAAGGACGCGAATGGCAGAACGACCTGGGATGATGGGAGGCCTCCACTTTCTCCTCGCCCCGGCCGGAGATGACGCACTTGTGGATCATACAGCCCGCCTTCAACTGTTGCCCCCCCGGGCTTACCTCCTCGTCGCGATCATCATCTACCTACCTGCCGTTATGATGCCCATCCCCTCCTAACAACCCCTCGAGCTTTCTTCAAGTAATTCTCCGGAGATTCATTACAGTTGGAGCACCGAAGTTACTGCCAAGCTGTTTACTATTCTTCGGGAGAATACGCCGGCCCAGTCTGGTATATGTCAGCTCATTCTAAGCAGGTTGACATCGCTTTAAACGAAAGTTGTAGAATCATCACTGGCTGTTTAAAACCTAAACCTGTTGAGAAGATCTAATATTTAGCTAGTCTTGCTCAGGGTGAGATTTTTCGGGAGGTATAAGCGAATAAAGAAAGACTCCAATAATCTTAATCTATAGCACATTCCCTGCTTGGATGCCTTCCAGCTTAATCAAGGTTCAAATAGTATAGGAAAAGATTTCTGGGTATATCCATCGATATTCAGGGGATACCTGAAAAACCCACAGTCAAATTATGGAAAGAAAAAACTCACAAACTTTCCAATTTGATGAAGCCAAAAGAAAACTTCCAAGTGGTCACAAGGAGAAACAGATTATTTGTAAGCCACTAGACAGACTCTGAAATGGAGTTGGCAGAACAAAATTAAGTGCGGCTTTTCAAATGACACACCCCATTGTAATTGTGGAGAACAATAGACAGTCCAACATCTTTGACTGTGTACATTGTGTCCTTCAACATGCACTGTGGAAGACCTCATTGCAGCCACCTCTAATGTTTTTGACGTCGCCCGTTACCGAGAAAAGAACATATAGTTGGACAATCATCACAAATACTACATCACACCTGTAGATCTGTTTTTTCTGCAATTGATGCAGTCCACACTTTTCACCTAACATTTGTATTTGCGCAAGAATGCATTTCTGAAACGAATAAATAAATAAACTCTGCTTTCCTTTCGGCCCGCCCCAGGAAGGGCAGTGTCGAAAAAAAAAAAAAAAATGTCGACTGCACGGGCCAGCGTGTGGTAGTTAAACAAACGCTAAAAATAGTCTACACGTTTTTCAACTCCACACAAAAAAAATTACAAAATAACAATCTTAGATAACGATTAATAGCTAACTTTATGAGCAAACATTTACCCGCGATTAAATTTAGAGTTGTAGGCGTCTGAGATCGTTCTTAAGAAATTGGTTAATCGAAGAGAATTTTCGGCTCGGAAAGTTGGCAAAACTACTGTCTAGGATTGATGTTTTTTGATGTTTGCAAATGTCCTTCGAGAAACTTACAATTTTAAACTGATTCTTTTAGATATTATCAATGTACAATGCCTTCTTAATAAAGCCATATTCCCTCTTTTGCGAAATTAAGTTTTGAGACCTCAAATTGATCCTATTCCATAAAGCAATCTAAAAGTTTTTTAAATCAGGTTTCACTATATTGACTGTAATTTATTCAAGACAAACACAATGTCTTCAGATAATTAAGTAATGACAAATTTTTGTTAATTAATTAGACAAAACCGTATAATATTTTGTTAAATAAATTAGCTACATAGAACTGTGTGTTATCAACAAAACTTTTAGACTGTTTAACTATGTCTGCTATGATGTGGATTAAAATGTAAGTCACAAAACTAGTAGAAATGAGGGGGCCAAGTAGGAATCGAAAGCTCAAGGAGTCAGAAACCGGAAGGGAACCGACAGCTACCTATATGTGGGAACCATCACATTTCTCGCCTGGGGTGATTTCAGAGGTCATAAATTATGACAACCGGACCGGGGGTCGAGTCTAGATCCTCCAGAAACCGATTAAAATGTTTCACTGCAACACTGTTGTACTTGAAAAAAAAAACCTGATCAAAAGCTTTGATGAATATAGTAAATAAATAATATATTATAATGTATGTATAGTGTATCGAATTTTAGAACACATTATTCACTGAAAACTACTAAAGCAGCTATTAACAAGTTTAAAAGTCGAAAAGTGCATATTATTCGAAGTTATATTTTATTTTTTACTATTAAATTATTATGCGGTATAATTACACGATATATTAGACAAAATTATTAATTGTGCCAAAATATTTCTAGAGAAATATGTGTACATAAAAAGTAAGTAAAGTTAAACTGATACAGTTTTTTTATATTTAGATTTTCAAAGTGTTCCTTATTGTTTTGTTTGTTAGCACAACAAAATTATAAAACTTATTGTTTTTCCTAATTTCACAAAAAAATTTATTTTACTAAAATTTGTATGTTATAGGAACTGAGTCCTATAGATAAAGGTAAACTATTCATAAATTGTAAACATTGACATTAATTTTTCTATGATTTGTACGATAATTTGTTTATATCTACAGACATTTCCTTAAGAACAGAATTTTTGTGATGTTCGGAGCATTTCGACTCAACCCCAAAACTCCTATTTTTCAAACTCATGTAACATACATTTTTATTAGAACAGTTAAACGTGTACGACAAAAAACATAACACATTCAGTCTTTTAAATGCTTGGATCGATTATGCATCCTTCCAAACAGTAATGACTGGCAACAGAACGGATGCACTCTTAACATATAAATGCATTGCGGTATTTGATGTCATAACAAAACTATTGCATATTGAGAGTACTCAGTGAACTGAAGCCAACATGTATAGTGTAATATGTCGTACTTCAGCTTAGCGTAACATACACATTATCTACGAGCATTCGAGTCTCGCGATAAAAGAGAGAGAGAGAGAGAGAGAGAGAGAGAGAGAGAAGGAGGGAGACACACACAGAAAAAACTTACACAATTATATAACGGTATATATCAGATATTTATTTATTTATTTACCCACGTAACACTTAGCTCTGAGCCGGTTTACAACAAATACGTGTTTAACGACATCATTTATAAAAAAGTAATATAACTAATGGTTACTTACATCTAAATCCAAAAGAATGCTTTATGCCTAATACAAACTCTGGTAACTAATCTAAAGACCGACATAATAACCTTATTTATGCTTCACCTAGAGACAAAAATTATTTTAAATATTGGATGTAAAATTTTAAATATTAAAAATTATGGTAATATAATATAATTTAGACAAGAAAACAATAACAAATAATTGCAACATTGACATGTCCTAGTAACATCATCTCTGCAGGATAAAAATTCACTGCCGTTTTAAAATAACAACTTTTCAAAGAATTACTTTTATTAAAAAATGTTCAACCTCGACACATGTTTCTAAATTTTTAATCTTCTTCATTGGACTTCTGTTTCTTTCGATAGTGTTTTATTCCTGGCGGCCAGTCATTCTACAGTTTGCTTGCTATGCAAGTAAACGACTTTTTATAAAAAGGACTTCTGTGAATTGGGACTATTTGTTTGGCTTTATGACGAGTAAGGTGCTTGTGGTTCGGTGTAAGCTCCCTTAACTTATTAAAAACATACGTGGGTTGTTTGTACTGTTTTATTTTATCAACCAGCCTAGCTAGTTGGAGCAGTCTTCTGTTTCCCATATCCAACCAATCAGAGCGTTGCAGATATTCATTTATGTGCTGCTTCTTTTTCAAATTGTAGGCTTAACGAAGACATGCATTTTGTAAGTTTATGAATCTTGTACCTATGAGTATGATCGATTTCTATAAATAGACCAGAGCAATAGTTAAATGAATACAGGACTAGCAGGTCACTGATTTTCAGCTTTAAACTTGTTGGTAGTATGTGTTTGAATTTTTGTAGGTACTTTAGCCGATAGTAACCTGTCTGCACCAACCCTGAAACGTATTTAGTCCAGCTTAAATTTGAGTCCAGATATATAACTAAGCTCTTAGCCATGGTGACTTCTGGGATTATACTATTATTTAGTTTTATTCCTGAACGAACTGGTGATGTTTTAATGTTATGTGCGGTTCCGATTTTCATGAAGGAGCTTTTATTTGGGTTTAGTTTAAGACTATTTTCGCTACATCACATGTTAACTCTATATAGATCCTCATGAATTTTTTCTACTCTCAGTGATAACACATTTGGGAAACACGAAATATACAGATGGGAGTCATCTGCATATTGATGACATTTTAAGTGTTTTAAACATAATGGAAGGTCTCGTATATATAGAAAATAAAATTGGTCCAAATTTGGGTCCTTGTGGTAGTATGGTCCAAATAATTTTGGTGGCTGAGCTTGCAATTCCTGCAGGTATATTTAGTTCTACGAATTGAGAACGATTATTTAAATTGTTTTTGAACCACTTTAAGGCTGACGTAGAAAGAGAGACATGATTTAATATTTCCAACATTATGTTACGATTTATGATGTCAAAAGCTTTTGAGAAGTCTAGTTTTGTTACAAAAGTTAATTGTAGTTTATCCATGGCTGTGTATATGACATCTGTTACGTCTAGAAGTGTGAGTAGTGTGGTGTTCGTGCTGTGACGCGGGCGAAAGCCGGATTGCATCTTATAGTACAAATTATTTACATTTAGATATTTTGATAACTGTGCATGTATAATCTTTTCCAGGAATTTTGACATCACAGGCAAAATATTGATTGGTCTAAGTCTATATATACTGTAGTTATATACTGGCTATACCATTCATGATTTCGTTGTGGACGATATACTTATTTACACCTATGCTTTTAAATATGTAGAAGCATTGCAAAAATATTTTTGTAAGTATAATTTGTTTACAATTAATATTTTTATTTTAACTGATTGTAACTTCTTGTCACCAACGAGTTCATTACAAACAGTTAGACGTAAATTTTACACAAGGACAGGAACTGTAAAATGTATCGACCATGGCCTTTGTTAGGGAACCGTCCCAGATCTACCTTGAGCAATTTCAGGAAACAATGGAAAACCGGTATTCCCGTATGATCATTACTTACACTGTCGACAACTTTTTTCACACTGGTAATATTCACACTGAAAAACCCGAAAAACTTAATCAGTTTTGTACTGCCAATTTCAAGGAGATACAATGTTGCGATTACAATCTTCCTTGCGTTTATATTCTACCTTTAGCAATTTTGTGGTTAGAGTTACGCAGTTATGTTAATGACAGAATCTTAGAAGTAATCTCGTAGTTTCAGGAAAAGAAGGTGAAGTGGTCAAAGAAGAGAGGTAAAATGAAGAGGAATACCCTCACACAGTAACTATTTTTCTGAAGCAAAGAAAGTGAATTAAGAATAAAAAACATAAACGTACATAAGTGAAATTACTAAATTAAAAAATAGTATTTAATATTTTAAGTTTGCAATTTCTTTAATAAAATGATTAGGCTTTTTGCCCACTTGTTGCAAAGTACGATGTTTAAAATATTATCATAATGGTCCTGGATATTCGTTATTTTAAAACCCGGATAGAGGCTTAAGAAATTGAATTGTTGGTAAAATTATTCGGATTGTTTCAGTAAATACTAGTAGCAGTATAAAGACACACGACAAGAAAATTTAAAATAAAGGAAAATAAAGTTTGTAAAATATTTCTAGGTGAATTCTGTTCAATTTCTTTATATTTGTGGAGTCTGGAAGGTCAAAGACGGGCTCGTTTAATTATTAGCTGCAACAGTTAAAGGACAGTTTGGTATCATATAAGATCACTATTTTCAATGCATTTACAAACGGTAGAATTATCAGAAGTTCTGTATTTGGCTGCGCTTAGATAATTTTAGTGCACAAAATGGGGTTGTAAATTTTTCCAGACACTGCTAAGTGCCGGTATTTCTAACAATACAGAAATTATTACAGCAATTTGGGTGATTTCGTGCAGTATCGTATAAAGAGTTTAGACTGTTGTAAGCTGTGTTCATGTAATCACAAATTAGGATTGTTGTACGTCTTGAGCTTCAGGTATCATAAGTTACAGAATTAATAATATAAATGCCTTGTCCGTTACAATTTGTATTATTTCTTGTGAGTTAGAGTATTTTTTAAAATCCTCTCTCAACATAATGTCTATACTGCCTAAGTTGACTAAAAAGGAGCAAATACATCATCTGATAGTATTATTAATTGCAAAGGTAGCCAGTTATAACCACAAATATTTAAGTCATTGTATAAATAAATTTCTGTTTCACAAAACGTGTTAGTGTTTTTCAAACACTTCTCTCTTAACAATGTGAGTGAATATTTACAGTACAGCAAAAAAAAAAAAAAATCGACTACACTAGAAATGTATAGTTTGTTTATTTAATTTTAGGATATTAATCTAATGTCCGACTGTAATGATTATCAGTTTTAAATACAGTATAATTGTTCACTACGTCTTTATTGCTTCCTATGTCTGAAGTAGTACCTGCCAAACATTTTTTTTTTTTTTTAATTTTTATAGGGCTATACGTTTCGTTGGCTGCGAGGTGGTGAGAGACGGTTACACACAATTTAATACAGGAATCGGCCACGGCCTTTATTAAAAAACCATACTATATTTCGTTTGGAGCAATTTACGGAAGCCATGGAAAACCGAAATCAGTATAGCCGAAGTCACGAATAGAACATGAACCCTCCCGAAGGCGAGTCAAACGTATTAGCGTTGCACCATGCATGTAAACCATACATATTTATTGTTACGAAAATATCTAATAAAAGTTTTTTTAAACATCTGATCATCAATACATCCATGCAGTGTTTTAAGCACCGTAATTTTATAATTTATATACAGGCTAATTAACTCGTGTTGTTCTTGTGTAAAACAAACGATAAAAAACTATGGCTTATCTAAGTGTAACTATTTGCAATTAAAAGTTAGTTTTTATGTACAATAACGAATATTTTCTTTTGTGGCCTCCAGTCTAAGTGATATATTAAATAATTATGTTAATAGTTACGATACCAAAAATCCGCTGTTAAATTGAATATTTCTCGTGGAAGGATAACGTGAGGGCATCCGACTTTATTTGCGCGGAATATATATTTATTTCCATATACAAACTATATTCTTAGTACTGACACCGCTAAATATTTTTCATCTCACCACAAAAAAAAAAAAAAAAAATTGTCCGACCACTTGTCGCAATGGTTAGAGCTCCTGGCCGGTGGGCTAAGGGTTCCGGGTTTGATTTCCGGCTGGGAACTGGGAAGGAAAATTAGTATCTCCTCTCCGGGTTCAGGACTGGGCGTTTGTTGTCCCCTCACCCCCTTCCTGAGGAAGACTATGGTGACCTCCCTGTCACGCCTCAGGTGTTTCCAGTGGGGTCGAAACAATTCCTCAGACCGAAAACTCATCATCAAAAAATAATTTTGCAGGGAAATTCACAGCAAAATTTTGCTTTCAGTATGGCGAACCGATTTTCGCCGGCACCTTGTCGATAAATCAGGTGCAGGCAGATGGACACAAAAACAACAGACAGCGACTGAAATGAAACCCCACTCTTACTTGAATATTTCGCAAGTATTGCGGTGGTACTGCGGCGTTAACGCACGACGGGGCGTTGCTTGCAACAGCCTCCGCAGCCGAGAGTTATTGCAAGAATAAAAAAAGCAGGTGATGAAGATGCCGCCAGCCTGACATGTACTCCGGGACGAAACAATGGACGCCCTCGCATCGACCTGATTTATAGCGTGTACAGCTAATTGCCAGCACAGTCTACAGGATGTTCAGAATATCTTGTTAACTCCTAGGAGTATATTATGTCTATGTATGGTGTAAAGGTGGAGTTATGGTTATGGGTATTGAAAAATCGCAAGAATCTTTTCTGCCATCGTATTCTTCAAATCAGTGTAGCCTTATTGCGCCGTGCAAGATTGGATGACGGTTGTGTAACACGGTTTAGCTGCTCGCACACAAATCACAGATGTCCAGTCGTAGCGCACCTGAATAAGCACTATCCCAGTCAAATAGGGACTCACCAGTAACAAAAACGTCGACAGAATTGAGTACATTAATTTAAAGCGATAAATCAACATCCTTAGTTACGGTATCTTGTGTTCAAACTTTACCTTAAACATCCAGTGGATCAAAGTTTGGACTCCATAATTCTCATGACAGACAATACTATTGCATCACATTCCTGTTGGAACCGCATGTCATTGGGAATACCAATTTATTCCAACAGTTCTGGCACGAACAAAGTTTGCAGCATGTCCATATAAGATCTCCGGTTCATTGTCCCGTCAAAGAAATATGGTTCAAACAGATTGCAGACCGTATCATGGCATACGGAGTGATGATCCATTTCCTCGACGTAATGGGGATTTTCCACGTACCAGAACACAACGTTTCGTGATCGACAGCTGCAACAGATGGCACACTTTTCTTGAAGTTGATATTCCCAAGTTATGCGATTGTGTCGGAAGTCTTGAAGCATCAACGCATGTGCATCTCGTCTACGAGTTAAATCGCATTGTTACAGTTCCTTACATGCAAGATTAGACAATATAAGGATATCCAGAAAAATAATACACAAAATAATCGCACCACGTGAACCTTGGGCTAAATTGCAGACGAGAATTTTTGTCGCAAAATGTTGTACGGCGTCATTTTACGTGCACAATTTGGCAACCCTACACGGAGAAATTTCACTTTTGCGCTCCATGCCCAGGTATTATTTTATGTATATTGCGTCAAGTAAACGTAGAATCATTTTGGACAGCTCGGGGATTTGGACCTGCACCGACAATATGCAAGTAAGAACTGTAGTAGTAAGATTAGTATGATATCTGTAGAGTGCAAGAGGAAACTAACTACATTAATATGTTTTCACATTGTACGTGTACAATGTTATCATATAACATTTTGCAACCAACACGTTCGTCTGCAATTTAAACCATCAGGTTTCTCGTGGTGTGCATATTATGGGGGTGCATCTAGACACTCTGTACAACCTACAATAAGAACCATAAATGCACCTACACACCATACACGTGTAACACGCATTTATTAACAGAGGCGAGTAACAAGACATTGTGGACACCCTGTATTATTCCACCTGGCGTTCGCGAAGGGCAAACCTTGCGAGCTCGTGTTCCAGCTCATTCATAAGCGATGAAGTCATCCCGCGTTTTTGATCGTGAGGCCATTATGCGTGTACGTCGTCGGTAATAAGCATCGGGACGTCAGAAATTATGACGGTGCAAGTATTCGAAGGCTCCGATGGATATTTAATAACTTACAATCTCTTTATTCCGCTCATTTACAGCTGACTTTGCTGAATATCTCTTTCGCATTGGTTATTCAGACACCAGCACATCAAGACCATCTATCTGATCAATAGAGTTATAAAACTTCACGGTACCATATAAGGGCACGTCTTACTAATCTATCGTCTCACAAGGTATATCGACGGTATGTAAGAGTCTATACAGGTTGTCCAGAAACGGCCGTATAATAAGCACACAACATGAATCCTGGACTAAACTGGAGACGAAAACGTTATACGATAACTTTTTTCGTACACAATGTGGCAACACTGCATGGGAGCAAGTGACTTCTTGCGCTCATAATACGACGGGTCGAACAGTAACAGTCTAGTATCTGTGAAGCGCAAGAGGGGTGTAACTGGATGTTGTGTTGCTACATTGTGCACAAAAAGAATTATCGTACAACATGTTGTATCTAACATCTTCGTCTCCAATTTAGTCCAGGATGCATGTGGTGTATTTATCATACGGCCTTTTCTGGACAGCCTGTTTATACACACACATATCTTGCAGCAGCATAGGTATCTCTGCCTTGCACACACTGGCCACAATCGCTTGTAAATTGGTAGGGACGTACAACATTTGCATTGTTTTCTGACAGAACCCTAGGCTGCAGGTTGTTGTTAGTTATTTTGATGTCTCGCATTGGCTTACGAGATTATGGCATGCCGCAGAGATCTCTTCTGAACAATGACTGAATTATACACGGATAGAGTGACCAATCTACTATATATAATTTACACACGTTGCTGATATCTAGAGACCTGAACAATTCGCGAGCTCACTGACGTGTAGACTAGCCTCCAAGAATCTCTGCGTACTCAAGCAGACAATATCTGTTAGTTGGTTGCTCGCTGTCACAGTGAAATGGGCCTGCATTTAGTTACACTAGTAACAGTGGCTCAGCGACTTGAAGGAGATGTCAAATAAGTCAATGGCCAATTGTGAAAGTAGCATGACTTTCATTTGCTGGGATTCTATCTCGTGCCCGAAAGAAAACGCGAATTTTTCGAATCTCTACTGATATGACGTACAGGCATATTGAGCTCAGGTTCATACAGAGTAGTGGAGTCTAGTCTGTTATCAAATAATGACGCGAATTTTGCATGCCTCTATTAATTTGCTTCTAACCGTACAAGCTTGTAGCACGTGATATATCCGCAAATTATTTATTTATTACTGGCTTGCTGCCACCAAAAGTGTCCCAAAGCATCTGTTACGTCTGTTGTTGAACAAGTGACAGAGTAACTAACTTTCTAGAATAAATCCGTGAAATAATTCTGCCTTTAAGGTAAGGTATGTTGGCTTTATGTCTCGTCGACAGCGAGGTCATTAGAGACGGCGACACACAACTTAGTACAATGACAGGAGCTGGGAGAGGAGTCGGCCATGGCCTTTGTTAAGGAACCTTCCCAGCATTCACCTGGGGCGATTTCGGGAAACCATGGAAAACCGATATCAGGATTAACGGAGCCGGGGATCGAATCAGGCTCCTCTCGAACGCGAGCCTAACGTGTTACCGCTGTGCCACCTCGCTGGGTACTTGCCTTTTAGCATTGTTAGCATTATTTACCTGAATGTATCGCGGCTAGAGAATATTTATGTGATACATACGGACGCTGCTTATCGAGGGAAAGTTGACTGTTTACTAGGCGCAGGCTACTACATTGTTTTGCGGAATATGGCGGCACGAAAGAATCTTGCGAATTTATACTATATATATATATATATACTGATGGGTAAGACATGAGAATGTTTTTATAAAGGAACTGCACTGGTATGTGAGTAGCACGAGTACTGAGTTCTAAGTGTTAAATACTATCCACAGTGCATAGGGCGTGGATTGACGGGCGATGTCTCAGACGCGAAGCAGGCATTATACAACAGAATCTGAACAAATCCGAAATCTACATAATCGTACATGGCAAATATGTCACTAACTTTTTAGTCGCTGAACCTCATTCGACAGGTAGCGGATAAACGATTTAAATTTCTGCCATCCCGGTTTCCGACACACTACAAACAGTTATTGAAAAGTTGAATGTTGAAAATTAATCATGTGTGTTTTTAGAAATTCTTTTAAACATTGGTTGCAATTCCACCAAAATTCATTTTGCCAACTGAGGTGCCAGTCTCGCTTTGTAACAAATAAACTATATACCGCAAAATATGACAAAGTGCCAATATTGAAGGTGTTTTTTTCATATTACTCTTTCTCAGTTAAAAAATTAACTCAATTCGTTGGTTTAGAAGGCAAAATAGTTTTAACCACTTTAAATGCACGTGACATTATTCTCTTCGCACTAGGCAGGAAAAAAATCGTTTGGCACTTTACAGACTTTGGCTTGCCAAACATTTTTTTTTTACATTGCGCGGTCGTTTCGACCATTATGAATGTGCGTAGGTACATTTGGATACCCACTAGAAATATAATGCACCATGTGAAATATGGATACATTACTCATATAAGGCAATAACATAAGACATCTGTTTGGACTATTGCGGACGTCGTGAAATTCAGTTAATTGCTGGTACGAAACAGGTCATAATGAATACAATATGTTTGGTGAACTTCCTTCATTCACTTCAATACACACTATTTGTTATTAGCAAGACGACAGCATATTAAATTATTTACTCAACTCACGATTGTATGTAACGTCCTGTTTTAAGCTGAATTTTAATAATTAGTTTCTGAGTAAATATTTATGGTGTAAATATTTACAAAAATTGGCAATACATTTTATGATCGGCATTAAATACATTTTAACATACGTAATTTTGTTACTAAATTTGCAAGTTATTATTGACAGAAACACATCAAAGCAATTTTGCCGTGTCAAGCAAGTGCTCTTTCACATGTTTTCAATTGCGTGCTGTTTCTTTGCGCCAAAGATAATGGAAAGTAAGTATCCCTCACAACGTGTGGAAATATTGTCACACATTTTTGTGGTAAAATGAAAAATTTATTACACATTTTAAACATGTATTACGAGCATGTTATGGCAGTGCCCAAACACAAGAATTCCCTTTAAAAGTGCGGATTTCATTGCGGGTTGACCAACACTTTATGTATCTTCTTCTAATGTTCGTGTGTTAGGACCTTGACATCTTGGGAGTCATGTTCAAAACCAGAAAGTATGCATGCTCATGTGTGTGTGTGTATATATATATTTTTTTTTCTGTTCACCGTAAAGTAAATACTTTTGAAAATTTGCTAGGCTAGACTAATAACAGTAAAATCTTTACATATTTGCCTGAAACATTACCTTCAGAGTTATGTGTGGTCCTTGTTCTGTGTTTGTTACTTGCACTGGTGTGCTTGCATTTAACAGTGATGTAAATATTCTAAGCTCTAAGTTTACCGTGAACAGTCCACACGTTTGTATATATACAGGCTTAATTTGTTCAACAGGCACAAAGAGCAGGTAAAAAATCCTGAGAAGATATAAAAAAAACAGAGGTAATTTGGGCATATTACCGGGAATGCAATGCATGGTGTCTTTGAAGATGAGTTATCAGTCCGGAGATTTTCATGGCAAACAACCGATTCGCTACTAAATGTGGAAGGGTTTTACGGCCCTTTAACATCGAGGTCTTAAGACCCGATGGGAGTGAGATGAGGTGAGGGGACCACACAGTACCCATGCCCGAATAGTGATTTGAATCCAGGACCACTCGTCCCGCAGACCGCCGACTGAAGCTCGTCTAGGCAAGGATGAAACTGCGGGGGTTCGCCATTGTCTTTCGTAGTATGGTGACGAGGAGACAACACCACACTCAGTCCTTAACCCGGTGAAGTAACTATATGTTCTCCTCACCTGTTGGGATGCGCCCCGGGACTCGTGGCAGACCGGGAAGAAGCGTTAAGGCCTTGCAGTGGTTTCGAAATTTTTTTTTCTAACGTGAATTACTACACACATAAAAAATTCATCTTACCGTTTTACCACTTATGCATATCATCATTTGTACCTGAATTTTTCTATAGCAAAACACCAAACGGATATTTAGAATTTTGCCCCTGAAATATCACATATTGTGTTGTCAAATTAAGCCGAAAATGAAGCAAAATGATTTTTTGCTAGCAAACGGTATATTATTTTGTAAAAACGCTGTGCCAAAATTGTGTATCGTATGACCGTACACAGTATCAATGTTTTCAAAGTATTTGGTTAGCAAAATATTTGAGTTATTTTCAATTGTTTGAAACAAATGAAGGACCATGGCCTTAACCACTGATCCCAAGTGGTCGAACGGTGTCCTTACTGGAGGGTATTTATTAATTCACCATACCCGTACACTACAGTGCATTGCACGTTATAGCGCGATAAGACCTCCTTTATACAAGGTGTACCAAGTGGCTCCAATGGACGTACAAATTGAAATGTGCATTCCTGCAACGGAATGGCGTCACAGGCAGCACGCGTGCGTTGTTCCCGTGTCTGCACGTCAAATACACCGTGTCTCAGCGCTGCAATACATGACACGTCCAACCAGGGCGTGTCGGCAACAGTAGTGAAGCGGACGTCACAATGTACTAATGTGTGAGTGTGCCACCGTCATGTACAACAATGCTGCCCTCTTGAGGGTGGCGTTATAAGCTAGTACAGACAGAATATTGCCACTTGCCCGGTATGTACTTTCAAACACTGTAACCTGCACTGTCAAATATTTTTATATCCACATTCTAGTATAACGTATATCCGGCCAAATGTCCATACGATCATTATTGCTCCGTATAACTTCAGGGAATAGTCTCATCTAGTTTGTCTCCATTGAGCAAAATCTTCCTGTACATAATAACAACAGGAACATGTAAATTAAATAAATTTACGGTAACAATTCTTCCTCTAAACTCAGTTTAAATATTCTAGTGCGGACAGTGTTATACATGAAAAGACTATGTGCTAATTGCTACTTGTGAGGAGCTGAGATTCATAGTGATGTATGTCACATTTATTTAGTAGTGTCATTGTTATTAATATTATTCACATATTCCATAATAATATTCTTTAACTACTATTTCACTTTTAACTGAATTTCTTAATTCTTTTTGTGTATTGTAAGAACGTACTGCATTTTGCACGTGATTGCAAAACATAGCTTAAGAAAAAAAACTATTTTAACTGACTAACACCACTACAAATCTAAGCCCCTCATATGTATAAAATATTCTTAAGCTTTATATCAGTCGTAGAAAAAGTATTTCAATTATATATATTAGGCTGTTACAAATACTGACCATATGGGACTAAGGTATTTTTTTTTTAAAGATTGTTTCAAATCTAATAAAGGTTTACCATGTTTTACAGATAACTTACAATTGGTGCATAACACTGTCCAGTTTACAGTTCTCGTAGTTGGTAAACGGCCAGAAAGGAGGAAGCAACGTCAATTGGGAGGAACTATCAACGTAACATGTTGAAAGAGAAACCCTAAAATGTAGCACATAGCGGCTTAGAGTAGGTTCTGCCCATCTCGTTACGTGCTAGTAATGTTCGTCCGCAGGACTTTCAGAATCGATTGCGCCGAAATGAGGTTTATGTTCTTAGCCCCGAGATGAGAGGTTGCGCAATGTCAATTTGCAGACGCGGCGTAGGGCCATTCTTTCTTACGGCGTGGTTGCACTCATGCTGTGCTAGTCCCGCTACTATAATATTCTTTGAGAGGAGAGTAGGCGTGGCAGAGGAGGCACATCTGGAGCAGGTTGCCACACGCCTCCGTGGTAATCGCCAGTGCACGAAGTCCCTGTCCCGACATCCCTGGCCCCCGCGGGGGTGACTGGAGCCCCACTTCGGCGGCGTATATGATCTCTTCTCCAGCCTCTTTCCCCTTCCCAGCTTCCAATACCTTCTTCGCCTCCCGTTGGATACAGAACACGACCTTACCCGCCCTCGTACGTTTGTTTTATGTGCCTCCCGGCTTGAGACGATTTCCTCGGACTGCCGATGCTGCACGTCCCATCAGCACGAAGTCGAAAGTTACGTGGACGTCCTTGCTTTAGTTTTTTTTTTCTTTCAGGCACGAAAACTCGTATCACTCATTAGTTTCAATCAATTCAGTTCAACTATTTATTACAAGGTTACCAGGCTGTACTACAAGACTTTACGTCTACTATTATAACCTGCTGTCGTTTGCAGAACGGTAAAGGGTGATAATATCGAATGAGTAGAGTTGGAGGTGTATGGGGAGGCAAAACAAGGCACTGGGGCAGAACAGGATACAAAAAAAGTACAATTTGTTTCTAAAAATGTCATTAATGGTACTTATCATATTTATGCACCGTACATAATTTAAAAAAATGTTCCAAAGTTTTCTTCTCATCGAAGATAAAAAAATACTTTTATACAGTATTATCGGTATTAAATTAGTATTTACATGAAATCTAAGCGCTAAACCTTTTTTTAAACGAATTTTGCAGAAATTAAAATTTTGGAAAATATATTGAAAATGCAAATACATGTTTCTTCGAATTATTTACGATAATTTGCAATAGGCCTACTTAAAGTGAACTTTTTGCGCAACTTCGAGATACACTTAAGTTGTAAACCTCGCGAGTGAAGTCGCGAGTAATAGTTAGTACTATTATAATCATAACTGCTACAGTAGAGCGTTCCGTAACTATCAGGTGTATTCAAGGCCGGATGCGGAACAATGGACGTCAGTCACGTGACCCCGGCGAGATGGCCTGGATCCTGGAATGACGACGCGGTCGTGTACGGAATGTAGTCACAGGATCTAGCACGATTAGCCATTGTGCCAAGCCAGGCGGGCGAAGGACAGTCGGTAGTCGGGGTTCGTGTCCTGAGAACAATGACGGCAAAGGACGCGTGCAGACGGTGGGCGCCGCGGCGGCGTGGGGTTTCGACACCCGCCTGCGTCGGTCCTTGAAGACGAGGGACGCATCTTTGCATCATCTTGATCCACATTCCCGCACGTCCGCCCCAGGCTAGCGTGGTACGCCTGGTTAAGAAAGTTAACCCTCGCAGATCACTGAAACCACTTCGTCATCCGTCGCTTCGTGAAAGCCTCATAGGCAACCTGTTTCAATGAAGTAACAGATTAAACTTCTACTTTCGCGGATAATAGCTTGCTCGTGATGAGAAAGAATTACTCAAATACCTTTAATCACATGCCTAGTTCTGCCTCGCTGAAATTTTTTCTCTTCCTTCATTGTAAATCACCGTAAGATTTTAAACTTCATTATATGGTTGCTTTGTATTGAATACCTGGAGATATGCACGTGCTGTGTTAAAGAAATACCACGAGACACACCTTATGCGGTAATTAAGTGTCGTTTTGCAAACAATATTATGATACAAACGTATTGAATTGTAACTTCACAATGACTTAAATATTTACTTGACCTTACGTTTTATGAGCAAGCGATGTCAGACCTGCACACACAAATAATAAATTAATCATATGCACATATTAAAAATTTTCTCGATAATTTTTATTTTTATATACTTTATTTTTGTAAATTTTGCTATGAAATTTCTGACATAAAACAAACGTTACACTTCAAGAAATTAAGTTTGTAATATTGTTTGTAAATATATATGTTTAGTTTTGAGCATAGGTCTACTAGGGATTTGACTGGATTTATTTACTTGGACATACTCCATTGCGAAATAAATGACTGTTGTAAATAAATCCAGTCACTCACTCCCACTGCACAGTTCTTTCAAAGATCCTACTAGGGATTTGTTAACTACCGGTACGTAATAACAACGGAATCGGTGATAATGTTGATTTTGACACTACGTAAAAACTACTTTACAAATAGTTTGATTTTTCTTATCTGTAAACGTTCACGATTTTGGACGGTGATCAATATTGTAAAATGCGATCTTCTGGTTTGGCGTCATAACAATTTGATAGAACGATCGTTCAGCCTTAGTAGTGATGTCTGTTGCACTCCATTTCATAATCCGATGGTTATTGGATTCTTGACAAGACTCAAACGTTATTAGCAGGGAAAGGAATAATTCACGAGTTCAGTGACAGACACGTTAGAATCCACAGTCCTACGCATGCTCGAGACCGTCCATTCGTTCATTGTTTGTTGTTCCAGTGAGTACACTCTAAAAAAATTGTAAAATTTACAAGGATATTCTTTGTATTTTTACAAGTCCTTGTAAAAGTACAAAGAATATCCTTGTAAAATCATTAATTTATGAAGTTACAAAGGCAAATTTTGTAATACTACAAAGGAATTCCTTGTACCTATACCGACAGTTTCTGAACTGTAAATTATTTTGTAAAATAAGATAAGACACTTCTTCATAGTTGTACAAACTTTTGTAAATGTTGAAAATATTCCTTGTAAAATTCATAGTTTATAACATTAAAAGGATTTTGTTTTCAAAAAAAAACTTAGAAAAAAATGTGTAGCCTACAAAAATCGTAAGTTCGCCGGAAATTACTTATGCAAAGATCACAACTTCAGAAAAGTGTTTTTCTGGAATAAAGTGAATATTTATATTAATTGCGTGCTTTAAAAGGAAGAATTGTTACTGATATTTACATTGAATGTATACAAATAAATAAAGATTGAGAAAAAAATAAGTCACAGTGGTCTAGGGGTAATGTGCCTAGATTCTAAGAGTGGGGTTAGTGGCTCGAAACTTACCACCTACCGATATACATTTTTGTTTCAAAATAATATTTTGTATACGTCCTTTATTCAAAAGTTATTTGAGAAATAAGTTCAGTGTTATTTATGATGTACAGTTTTTCCATATTGAAAGTACAGCTACAAGGCTAATCCTTGTAATTTTACAAACATATACTTTGTATTTTATTACAAGGATAACCATTGAAGTTTTACAAGGAATTTCTTAGGCAACAGGGTTTCCAAGCCTTTTCTTTGTAAAAGTACAAAATTTTTTTTACAGTATAGCAGCCAATGGACAAATAGTCGGGGCTTGTGTATGAATAGGACATTGGATTTTTATACGCATGACGCTGAATTCGTGTAAAATTCCTTTCGCTAATTATAAGCAATTGTCATGATGTATCCAGTCAGCGTAACAAGAATTATCATAATTATCTAAAGGCTAATTGTCGCATAACTGTAGAAGCTGATAAATCTGATCAGTTTAAACACAATAACATATGTGGCATTCCTAGTTTCTAAAATACTGATTATATAACACATAAAAAGAGTTATTTGCGTTATAAATGGAATCATTAGATGGCGAATCTAAGTACTGTAAATAATGACAGAGAAAACAGCGAGAAATAACACATTGGAATAACACATGGAATTCACTAGTTTTTTTTTTCTTCAGTATTTATTCAGGTGTCTAAATTTTCCGCAATTATGTCTGTATTTTTAACCGATAGTTTCATTCTGTTACCATAATATTGTTATTAGAAATCGGAAAATTCAAACGATCGTAGCCAGCGTAACAGTTTACCACAATTCCAAAGCAAGCACTCAACAAATTTATTTTTACTGTTTTAAAGTCAATTATTTGGTTTCACAAGCTACAGTTTAATTTACAATGCGTAGGATATTCTATGAAAGGTTGTTCACTATACGGTTGTTGTATGACAGCCCAGTTTGATTTATTTTTAGTATTTCGGTTTTGCTGCCTAATATGTTACGGTAATTTTTAAAAACCTCACTTTACTAAATACATTAGTGAGGAACTGATTTGCAAAATTTACAGATAACACCAGTTTACACCATGAAATAACTACTCTGAACATCAATAACATTAATTAAATATTCACATTTGTGCAGTTCAATGTAATGTGCCAAGGTTCGTCGGTTGAAATCCCGCCAGACTTACTAATTTTTAAGTTTGGTTTTATTCAGTGCTGGACATAATATAAAATTACATATTTCTTTGCCTATTAAATTGATTTTATTTAAACGAGTGAATTAAGTGACTCATTATGTGAAATTATTTCATTGTTTGAGTTTGCAGTTTTCGACTGTTTCCCGAGGACAGAGTTTCAACCAATTAAGTTAGTGCAAAATCACAGGCAACCAGTCAATGCTCACAAATTACAGAGTGTGTGTACCATGGTGGCTACGTCATAGATAATTGACTGGATACTCACTCGTTGGTTTACTAAACCGCCCGTAGTGTATGCAGTTCTTGCCACGGAACGCTCTTACCAGAGATATAAATTACAGTGCGTACATTCGTAATATGTAGCTGCTGCAGATTATCACGTCAGCACGAATGATTGGACGACTCCGGATGAGTTTGGTCCTACGAGAATATTAGGTGTTTAATTCCACGAGGAGACCATCATTTTGATAGCTGTGTGATATTGTTTCCGATTGTTAATGCAATAAGAAAAAGTAAAATTAATTCCTGGATATTTAATGCGATTGGTGGAATTTCGTATTTCGTCAATGCCATTTTGCTACCAAACTACGTATCACTTGCTTAGGCTAAAAACTCTACATTTTGGTTAGCCTAAATGTAAGTATCGTAACAATTTATTTGGAAAAATTGGCGAAAATACAAACTCACAGCTAACTGTAAAGATTGACGAAAATATACTAACACACTACAATTGAAGTATTCAATATTCTGTTTCATTACAATTTTTTTGTCTTGACAGTTTATCAAAATACCTAAGGTTTTAAACTAAGTGTTTTTAAATTAAATATTTAAGTATGCTAAGTATATTGGTGTGGCAGTTCTTAGTTAACATTAATTTAACTACAGTAAAATCATATAGCCTCATCTCATAACTTAAAAAAAAAAAAATTAGTTCGTTTTATTAAGTGTTCAACGCAAATCAGACGCCATAGACCCTACCTTTGTTCAACGTCTTTTAAATATGAGGAATATTTACTGCAAATGATTATGTAAAAATAATTAAAACTTGTCTCATTGTATAAATTATTCAATGTAAAAATATTTACTATAATTTTTTTTCGGTAATAAAAATTACTATACATTATTTAAGGCTTATGTCAAATTCCTGACGTATTATTTAAAAAAAATTTCTCATGTAAAATTTCTTAAAATTTTACTTAAATAGGCTTAAAAATATTTCTAAATATAAACATAATGTCTCTAATTTGGCTGCGAAATTACACAATAAATATATTCTAATCAATTTTATGTTCCGGTAATTAATGAAGTGACAAAATGCAAACTTTGCTATGAGATAAATTGTACTTACAACGTTAAATAAGAGCGGCGTTAACAGTTTCAACGAACTGTATGCATATACGAAAACGAAGTTACGTAAATATACAATTTACAGTACCCGGTTAATATGTAAATATTTACATTTCACAGAAAGTATTCCCGTGTATTGTGTCCTGAAATATCTCTGTATCAGCAGCCCACTTTTCAAGTTTTTACAGGGATGCATAAATTGCAGAGTTTTTGTTACAAATTTACGTTGAGTTGAAAAAAAAAGTTACAGATTTCAGTAGCTCGGTTATAAAATCCAACACATAATTTCGACGAAAGTGTTTGTGCGTCACAAAAAACTGACGCACCATAAACACTGAAAGTAAGCGTAATATGAACTGCACGTTTTCAGTAATTTGAATGAACTGTCCCTTGGTTTAAGTCAGAATTTTTATTTTCATTATTATATATATATTTTTTTTACTTTCTGTGTAAATCAATTATTCGAGAGAGCTACAAAAACTTGGTGAGGAGCCCTTCATACTTGTATTTCTGTACTTTAAAATGTTAATATTTAAAGGACTGTATATTCTTGACAACTTAATAAAATGAACTTAGTTCAATGATATTTAGAGATAACCAAATTTGAAACCTTGATGTTAGAGTTTTATAAATATTAAACAGCTGATCTTTTAAAAACATACCAAAATTTTGAAAGAATTAAAATCTAAGAACTTAGGAATTTATATAAATAAATAATGAAACAAAATAAATAAATTTGTGCGTGCATATGAGTGTATAACGTATTCGTGAAGGATTTGGTCAAATTTTGTCAGCGGATTCCTGAAACGGAAAAAAATACATTTGAGATGTTACACTCATTGGTCATTTCTAATGTCAAGGGCAGCAGACGATTTCTAAAAGTGGAGCCTGAGAAGCTTGTGTGTTCATCTACAGGCGAAGGAAAATTTTCGTACACACCAGGACATCGAACTGTTACAACTTAATCTTTCGGTGCGTTATACATGAAAATGGTGGATCCTAGACACATGCAACAAGAGTGCGTTTTGACCACTTGTGACGCACTGCTTAAAGTTACTACCATCACTTTGTGATCTCACTTAACATTTTATATGCAATAGTAAGGCTAAAATAATATATATTTTTAACATAATGGGATATGTATGGCGTACCAAACCTTGATTTTGTCTGCAATATTTGTTAAGGTATTGCGATTCCCTAGTATTGTTTCTTTTAATCAAGTACTTTTCACATTATTTCTGACAGTGTATTTCTCGGACGCAATATTTAAGAGCGCCCACTGCACTTATAATTTGAGAATTACTAATGTTGTGATATTTAAATTTCTTCTTTTATCGTGAGACACGGGCTGTCTGGAAACTCAGCCGAGATATTACTCGAGGATAATTCCTGTGGAAAAAAGGTCACAATAAAGCATTGCAATACATTGTGTTGCTGAACTCATAAACTGTATTTTCGTAAGACTTAATGAAAGAATTTGAATAAAACCAGGACGTTTTACCAATGTTTAGTATTATCAAGAATCAGACATTACAGAAAAATAATCATTCATCGACATAAAAAAAAAAAGGATGACCACGCGTAAGAAGCACATAACTTTTATATCGCCACTTTATATGGCAGTAGATGCTGTCACGAAAATCATTACGTCGGACTGAACAAAAAATGTGCTGTTGATGTAAGTGGCCAGCATTTAGAGTTTTTTTTAATATGCACACGGTGGCTATACAATACCTATGGTGTGTGAGCAATACTTCATACTTGCGGTGTTAAAAATGCTTAAAACAGCTAAAAGAGGATCTAATAAAACATAAGATGAAACGAAGCAGTATGCGACTAGTGTTACACGAATGTAGTACAGCAATACTAAGGCAGTATGTAGTTAAGTTTAACATACATTAATTAGAGAAGGTGATTTATCGCGAGAATGTTTTCTGCCAGCGTATTCTGCAAATCTGTGTAGCGTCCTGCGTCATGTATTGTTGGCCGACAGTTATGTAGCGCAGTCTAGTTGTTTACAGACGAATCACAGACGTCCAGTAGTAGCACACCAGAGATATCATTGGCCGAGCCAAATAGGGACTCGCCAGTAACGAAATAAAAACGTCGAAACTGAAATGAATACATTACATTGAAGCCCAGCAAGCAGTAAACTTTTTCCGCGATAAATCACCTTCTCTAACAATAATGCATAATGGCAGTATGCTGTGCAAACGAATTGTAATTGGACGGTGTGATGCATAAATAGACTATGCGCCATTTATTTGTTAAGCATAAAATATTTTTCTGCTTTGAAACAGTGTTATTAAAAGTATTTTTGTCCTGTATCATGTGCTAATAAATATCGTCGTAAAAAATGTAAGACTGTTTAAAATCGGAAAAACTTGAAGCATGTTTTATTAATAACTAAAAATTGGTGCATAGAATATTAATGCAAAGTACCGTCCAGTTAAGGGTGCGCACGTTTAACGGATTGATTTGGCAGTAGCCAATACTTCTAAGACCTATACACGCACTGGCCACAGTTGAATTTCTTTTAGTTTCAATCGTACTAGTATAGCGTTAGGAATTATTATCTGATTTCTAATTGGATTGTAGTAGTCAAAGGAGTGAGAAGACAGCGTCTGTTGTACGTGCTCGCAGTGCGTCTAGACAATAAATTAAGTGTCAACGCATGGGCCAATATACAAAAAATCTCTTAATATCAGTTTCAATTACTAATAACACAGGCATATTAAATTTATTTATTTTTCGCTATGACCTTTACTCTTTTACAAGATAAATGTAGAAATTTAAAATTTCGTGCGTAATCATAGTAGAGATCTTTAGAAATACCACCGCACACTTTGACACTCTGCTCTTTGTTTCCTTATTATAAACGATGTGACTGGCGGTTCTCCAGTACACAAACGTTTTTAGCCTACCTTTATAGAACACTTTCCTGTCCGTGTGTATGTGTATGTATGTGCTTATGCATGTTTTTTAAAACATTTTGAATCCACGAACCAAAGTTACAAAATTTTTAAAAATAGCCGATTTTTAATTTTCAAACACAGTACAAGATTTCTTCCAAAAGGGTGTACTTTTGAAAAGGTGTGTGACGTCTAGACTCTTTTAGGTCGATTAGAAAATTTTTTAAGATTTAACAAATTATCACGATACATTAAATTCAGTTTGGCATAATGAATAAGCTCCTCCATTTTCTAAGACGAAACAAAACATAATATCTTGAAATTACTTAAGTTGTAATATGTGGCAACAATGCCTGGTTGCTGGCCATGCTTGAGAATCATACTGGGCGGTGCCGTTTGTTGGAGTGTTTTCTCGGGAGCATCCCGTCCCCATTCCCTCCTTCCAACTCCTCTCTATTCACACATTGCATCACCTCTCACTAGCGCTGAAAACATCGCTGGTAAGCGCTGCCAAAATCTCTCTCCTTTTTTTTTTTTTTTTTTGTTATTTTCCGTATTTGTATGTTAATATCAAGTAAAATACGACGACCGAAAAAAAAATTGCAGCACTAATCTGTTGGAGCTGACAAGAATTTGCATAATAACTCCGACGACGCATGAGTAAAATTTCACGTTAGGATTCAAGTGGCAATTGAGACACAGTCATTCGGTGCAAGGGGCAGACTTTATAAAGACCGCAGACATAAGGCGTAAATTACACAAAGCTATGATAAGGTAAAATAAAGAGAGAAGACCAGTCTTGCCATGCAATGTATTACTTTTGTAAGTAAGGTAAGGTTTCAGTGTGGGCAGAAGTAGGGATTGCTAGCTTTCGGACCACAAACCCTGTCCGTTTTCGACCAACTAAAAGAAATTTTAACCAAAAAATTTTAAATAGGGCAAAATAAAACATTAACCAGAGCTGACAACGTATTTTGTTACAAGAAAAAAATTCCAATAACAGCCACTCTTATGTGCTTCTCCGTTGTAGGGCCTCATTCCATGACATACTTCGGGGTAAGAAGATGACTATTGGTGCCAAGTAGTAATTCTGTATCTGCAGTGCGATATCCTATACCTCGCGTACTGTCCTCATACGGTAATTATTATTTACCAAAGTCAACACACCACGTATTTCTGTACCAACAAAATATCTAGTTAATTTAGCAAAGTTCTTATGTCTGATAATAACGTATATGGTTGAAGCAAACGTATTTCTTTGTTTGTAAGCACACAAACGTTTATTTTGTTGTTTTAACCAAGCGTTAATGTTTGTGAATGCAGAAATTTTCAAGTACACCTAGGTAGTAATTTACCGAAATCTGTGACAATTATTACCGCTATATCTCTACGTGTAGTTATTAATACTCCATTTACGTACAAACAATTCCAATAAGACAATTTATACAGCAAACGAAAAATAACGACGTAAAATTGTTAACATACATCCGCGAAAATGGCATGCACTTACGTGCCGTAACCCATTTTAGAATGATACTCTCACGTACGGTTTTGGCCATGAAGACTGATGAGTAATACTCAATGTGGTAGGTCTTAGGGTAAGTTCTCAGTGTTATTTCTTGTTCGACAGAAAAATCTAAGTACAGCAAAACAATTTCTTTGTGAGCAACAATGTAAGTATAGTATAAGAATATATTATAAATATAAAAAATGTAAGAAACTCAAGTATTTATTTCGCATTGTACTAACGGTTGCGCCAAACTGACTTAGTTTGATTCATTTAAACATTTCTATCAGTGTATACTTGTAAGAGAAATGTTACTTTATAAAACGTGTCAATTCTTAGTTGTATTAGTTGCACCGGTAAGCTAGTAGATAATTTTTGTCGTATAATCCCTCAATGTTTATGGACATAGCTACACGTGCTGGCCTTAATAACGGCCTGCTGGTTTTAATTGATTAAACGGTACAAGAGTCAACCATAAAATAATTTTTAATAATTTTCTGACATTGCCCAGGGTACGGTTTATTTATTTTCAATGCGGTACTCAGGGAGGCTCCCTTATTGTGTCGTAAAAGATGAATAAATAAATTAAAATAAATATGGAAAGTTATACAGTTTCATCCACAAATACTATATAGGGTTGAATACCGCGGAAATTGTATGAGCAAACATACGCTAGGAAACGTTTCAGGTGATAAAGAACATGTGATTGGTAAGGACAGGAATATTTTGTTAATTCAATGACCTACATGCTAGAATCCATTGTCCTATGCATACTCAAGCCCCGTCTATCCGTTCATTGTCTGCTGTTCCACTGAGTAGCAGCTACTGGATAAATAGTCATTGGTTAAGTGTGCATAGGAAAGTTGAGTCTAACATGCAGGACACCGAAATCGCGAAAATTTCATGTCCCTAGTGATTGGTTGAACTTTTCCTGGAACGTCTTAGTTAAATACAGACCAATCACAATACAGTAATAGCAGAGTTATTATTTGATCAGACAAATGGTGCACTTACTGTAGCAGGAACCAACCTTCTGACATTCCGCGCATACGTTCAACTCTAGCAAGGAGTCAAGTTTTCTCGCTATAAAACAACATCTATAACATTGATTTAACATTATAACTGATTAATTTCCCATATTTCTTTAAACTCTTCCATTTAACCTTTACAACAACAAATAATGTGGTATTGATTTAAGAGCCAGAACACTTACGGTTATGTTCTTTAATAGAGGGCGAATGTTCAAAATAATATCTTATGTTTACAAATAATAGCTAATGCAGTTATTATTGCTAGTTAATAGCGTAAAGAATTTTCAATTGGGCACAGAAAATAAGTAAATTGCTCAGTGTGTTATCATCTGCCCGGCAGAAGAGTCTGTCGTGCGGCCATGTTGGTACGCAGGTTGGGCACGTGGGCCGGCGGCAGAGTCGTGATGGATGGAGGTTGTCCTGACCTCGCTGAAGGCCGAGGTCACGATGGCTGCAACCCCAACCTGTCCGCTCACGAGGGAGCGTCGCCCTCGCACAGTCCTCATCGTCTGTCCTGGCGGGCCCCTCACATACACCAGGAATTAACGCCGTTCAAACTGGGGATAGTCAAAGTTTTATATTTCTGTGAAATTGTATTACTTTTGTAGACATTACTCGCGAGTACTTTTTCCTCTTATAAAAAAAATTTAGATCATTCAGTTTTTCCATAGTGACGTTTCAAAGTTAAAATTGGCATGTTTCAACTTCATGCACACCGCGAAAACCAATAGAAATAAATAAAACTATATAATAAAAATTGTAACTACACGTTCCAGACTACTGCTTGAAGTATCTAAAAACCTGTCGCAAAATATTTTTGTGTTAAAAAAATAATAATAATGTTAAAGCATGGAAAAAAATAATAATTTTAATTGTTTTTTAATACAAAGATATTTTGTAATGGGTTTTGATATACTTCAAGACGTAGCCCGTGGTATGTAATTCCAGTGCGACATTAATTTATTTCATTGTATTTATTGGTTTTCGCGGTGTGTATACGAAGTAAAAACATGCGAATTTTTAATTTGTAGTACCACTATGAAAAACTAGCTGAGCTATATTTTGAAAGAGGGAAGTTTACTCACAAGTAACGTCTACAAAACTAATACTGATTCATACAAATATGAAATTATGATGATTCCCCACGAGAACGTCCTCAAGGTGGCCACCACGGTGATAGTATTTTGCGTGTTCGTTGAAGCTGTAAGGACGACACAGCACACGAATCAAGCCTTTACCGAGCCTCTAGGCGCAAGTGTGTTTTACATTATAGTGAAATTTTGCTCAACAAGCAAACAATTTAAAAAAATAAATAAATAAATAAAACTTATTTTGACTGCATATTTTTTAAATAATTAGTTCGCAAAGTCCCAGTTATTTAGTTTTTGTATTTAATTAATTGCGATTATTTAAGCTTAGGACGTAGTATTACTTGAAAGTGAAGAAGTGAAGAGATTTTGGTGAGCACACAACATTTAAATATAAGTCTTTAGCGCTGGAGAGGGGTGACATGATGTGAGTATGGAGCAGCGCCGGAATGAAGAGGCGGGAGAAACGGCAGATCACCGAGAAAACTCGCTGACCAGCTGTACCGTTCAGCACGACTCCCACATGCGCAAAATCCGGGGATCGACCTCGTCGGGAGTCCAAACCAATTCGCCTTTGTGTAAGGCGAGTGCTCTATCCGCCGCGCCAGCCGTGGCCCTGGTATTACCTGGGTAAACCACCCTCAGTTATGCCAGGTAGTAACAAACCAACAACATTTCAAGTATAAATCGGACACTCCACAGCCTGAACAAACACCTTTGTTTCATTACTTGCAATGTTGTAGGTAATTGTAGAGCTGTATAACACAGCCAAGAAATTATCTGTGAAAGAGAGAGATATAATTAACTTACAACATGTTCGTGAGAAACATTAACTACAAGAACGTTTTTGTTACTATTAACTCGGTCGTTTCAGTTCTTTCAGATCGAGGTTTCACTTCGTGAGCATTTTATTACGTCGAACATTTTGATTTCATTTAAAAGCTATTCTGCCGCAACTTTGTGTTGAGTAATTGACTGCCTTAGAACATTAAGACATTATTAAAAGATTCAATTTGTTTCGCCACAATACAGAAAATAGGGTATCTGTACAACTAAACATAGCGTTACTAATTATCTCCGTTACCAACGACTGTGCTTCACTGCGAAAATTAGCTGTCACAAGTACTGAGTGTCTAGACAGTGGGGAAGAAACAAGACAATACTCGGCACTTAACACGTCAGAAACAATTAAAATATCGTCGATTCTATAATGCAACACATTCTGTGATATACTACATTACACTTGCAAACGCCAAATCTTACGAAATAAAAATAGTAATCTATTGCAATTAAATTTGAAAAAGAAATATTTAATTCCCTGTTCGACCTCTTTGCCAAAAATTTAGCTAATGAGACGTACAATTTTACAACAAATTTCAAAATAATATGACATTTCCATATGGTTTAGCTTGGAAAATACTACGTATATGCAACACAAAACAAAATGTAGACTAAGTATCAAAATAAGGATTCTAATTAATACGTTAATTACCTTAATTCACTTCACTGTGTCGTATAAATTCATAAAACAAATGTAATAGTCTTAATTGTACTTAAATAAATGAGAAAAGCATTTCAACCATAACTATTAAGTGTGTGCGTCATAATATCCTAGAAGACTCACAGTGTTATGTGGTTTACTTTCCTACAAGCATAGCAGACCTAATACAATTCACCCACGAAATAGAGCCAGACACATTTGCGTGTAAATTATAATTCTTAATTTTTGAAAAATTTTTGGTGGGCAGACCTTCAACCGATACAAGTTTCTTCAATGACTACTTAATGTGCATGAGTGATGTCCACATTGTAACAGCGTTAAAAACGTTAAGTGTGAACCCACTTTTAAGTAATCTTTGAAGCTTATTTTCTCGTGGCCAAAAATGGAAAATTTAGCGTTTTCGCTGTCCATTTTAGACATGAAATCTTGGTCCACAATATTGAAAAGGAATAGGCGAGTAGAACACAGCTTTGTATCAAATATTACGTCAATAATGATAGGGTCACCACTGTAGGCGTCATAATGACGAGTGGTCGGCGAGAAGAATGCCCCCCAGTTCAGTCACTTGCTCCTAGAGGCTATGATGATACGTGATGCTAGTGCCGTCTCGTCCTTACATCTACCACACTTCTTGTACTTGAACACGCAAAATACGTCCACCCAGGACACACGATGTGCGAATCCTGGTTTACAAAACAAAAAATAGATAAACATTTTCCGGCATGTCGAATTTTAACATACATTTACTGTAAACTCGTCTATCTATTTAGCAATAAATAAATGTATCTATCTATGCGTGTGTACATAAATCGAAGTTTATATGTATGTTCCCTATGTACTTCAAAACGGCTGGAGTGATTTTGATAAAATTTTCAGGCCATCTTCAGATTATCCAAATGGGAGATACTGTGAAGTTTTAAAGCGATCAGATCAACAATTTTTTTTTGTTTTGCTTTTTGCAAATTTTGTGCCATAATTTCCCTACAAATTAATTAATTGTTTAAAAAGAAATAAATTGGTATTTAATAAATGATAATTAATTAAGTAGGACCGAGACATGGAAGTGTGCAACATGAAAATGTTTAGACTTCAAATCTTGGCTATAGATAATTAGTGCTACCCGGGTCGCTGGTATCCTGTAAATATTTGACAATTTGTTTTTATTATAGCGTGGTTGAATTGCCCTGGTATAACACCGTTAGATTACGAGTTCCGCAGAATAATAACGCTATCGACGAGTTATAGTACACTATCCAACCAGTCTTATTAGCCAACATATGAAACTAATTTTTCAGTGACGAGTTTTTCATCTATATAATTTTCAAAGTTCGAGTGTGGTCACACACAAGCAACAATATGTGATGGTATTGTAAAATAAAACGTCACAGTTACCAGGTCTTTGAACCTCAAACGGTGACAAAGCACTTAGTGGGGTGACACGTAAATTGTGTTGGTCGATTTGTGGGCTATCACTCTCGCGTAGGCGACTGATTCGGCGCACGTGAGCGTGAGTAATGCCGGAACCACAATGACACTACAGAATCCATTCGAAGTGCCCGATGCGAATAAATGAACTTGTCTTACCAATGAGTGTTGAAGTGGAAGCACTGACGTCACAGAAACGTAGGAGCTTTGGCAGACATAGTTTGTTATTCGCGTCGCGGCTTTCGCGCCACTTCCGTCGCGCCATTGTGATTTTGACGTACTGGAACACTTCACATCATTGCTGTCAAACGATTAGGATTGCTTAATTGACATGCGTTTATTTCGCATGAGTGGCACTTAATGAATGGTGTACGTAGTATGCGGTTACGTCCAGGGTTTTCGCAAAATTGTGGTATTACGTTAACGACAAGTTACTTACAATACACCTGTGTCTAATACCTAGATACGTGCTGTCACGATTATTGTTTTAACGCCACTTCTAATGCACTGTGAAGGTACATAAATTAAGCGGTATAGTTTCCCGAAAGAAACGTATACCTCCTTAATTGGGCTATATTTCACAAGACAGCAATTTAAACTTAATGTAAAATTTTGTGTATACGGACTGAATGTGTTTTACTTAAACACCAACGAGGGAGCATACAGAAATATTGGGAGAGAGTCAAGACATTAGATTGCTGTTTTACGTTGACTTTAATGCCTATTGTACAATTTACTTTGCGTTTAAAAAAAACAACAAAAATCTTAAGTGTTTTTTTTGCAATATAGAGTTTTTTATCATTAATTAACAATGTCAATTTCTTAGATTTAAGATAAGCGTAGCGACAGAACATTTTAAGCGTAGTGGATGAATATTCATATAGCCTAAATGAAAAAAGTTTCTGTAAATACGTATATGTGTACAAACAACACAATAGTAGACCTGCATTTTTTTTTTTCACCTTTCTTCTCCAGCAGAATATAAATGTTTGACTCATGTTATGAAACAATTTAAAACGCACAAACAAACTTTCAGACACCGTTTTGTGACTCCAATGTCAAAGAGCCTTTCGCAAAAAAAAATATGTCTACTTCAACATGTTTTAATATTTAAGTTAGTTCTTACTTAGTACATCCCATTACTGCATAGTACACAAGTAAGAATGTTCTTTACACATACTATATACAATAATTTAGTGCCAAATTGGTTACTTCACATTAAAGTCTTTCACACAAACTTAATTCAATCTACATGACCGTTTCTTAGTCGTGAGAAATGGTTACGATTCCAAAAATAATTGTAACAATATTGAGGAGAGTCGCAGTTGGTGCAGTAGCTAGAGCACTCGCCTACCACAAAGGCAATCCTGGTTCGATTCCCAGCAAGGTCGGTCCCCGGATTTTCACACGCGTGAATCGTGTCGGACAATGCCGCTGGTCGGCGGATTTCTTCGGGTGTCTCCCGTTTCCCCCGCCCTTACATTATGGAGCTGCTCCACACTCACGTCACGTCAGCTGTCACCAGAGCTAAATACCTAGATGTTAAGTGCTGTCTGAATGTTATTCAATCAATTAACAGTTGGGAAGGTCGTCCGTCTACGGTAGTTCGTGTAACTAAGGCGGAAAGGGTCCGGGGCAGTAAAAGCGTACTAGGGACACGCCTGGAATTTACCATCACCTTTACACGCAAGGTAATGAACTGATGTAAAGTCTATCCGCCTTCTTTGGTGACCTTATAATAATTTTATGATGAAGGTAATTACGAAGGTATAGAATGCTGGCTTTTCTTCCGATTACTACATTATTTGACAATAGGATTTTCTGGTAACAAATGACGGTGGAAATATCGCTTTTGAACTTTTTTAACCTTCACAAACACAGTTAACATGTAGAAACTGAGGGACCAACACATAAACATTCTTTAGTGCTATTCGTAAACAGACGAAACTAAAAAAAAAGTTTACAGTTGTTAAATAACAAATATATGATTTTGGTGGAATTAGTTCTTCTACGCTCAAAATCCGAATCGGTGTTTTCAATCTGTGAAAAGTTAATCACTGAAATTCTAGTTTAATAATTGTTTCTCACTGATGAACCTATAGAAATCACAGAAAATCAGTTAACAGGCAGGTGAACACTTTTAAATCAGTACAATTAGGTCACTGAAACCATCAACACGGTTTCACTAACTTCAGCTGCTCATTTTTCACCGAAATTACTGGAGTTTTACCGAAGTGGCACATTTCTCATTGATTCAAGTTTAGAGTGTGCTAAAAGCGCTGAGATGACTGGCTGGCGAATCTCGTTTTAAATCGGTAGTTGTCAGGAAGTCAACTCAGCAACGAAACAAAGCGGAAAACACATCACCATAAGTTTTCAGTATATTAAAGGCATCTGCTGTACCCGAAAAAGTACTGGGTTATGTCATTAGCAAAAGATTTGTTTTCGTATAAATTGATATTGTATAGAGGAAGGAAAAATTGTAGTGTCATGCATAGAGCGACGAGTTTTACGCAAAAAGATTTTTGGACAATTTTGGTTTCAACTCCTTACTTACACTACGACAACTTTGCTTCGTGAGTATTGACAGCGTGTTGAACAGCGTATGTAATTTCACTGCTCCATTTCAAAATAAGGTTATTGTGGCACCTTCAGTCTGTGATTTGCCAGTAGAATCCTACGTCAAGTGAGAGTTAAAGACATACGATGACTGACAATGAAGCAGAGCTGCTGATGTGCACATAAAGCATTGCAACCAAATGGTCTAAAAATCTTTACGCCACAAAATTGTGGTCATAGTCAGGCATTACAGCCGTAAAAGTGCGTCATAATTGGTTATATCTTCACAAATAGTGATAGACAAGTTGAAACCTGTAGATTGTTTACATCACACGGCCTGTTGTGTTGTGTGGTTTGCCACTGCCGAGTCTACCACACCTTCTGCACATCAGCACTCTCAGCCGAAAGCATAACCTCCAACCAACATACCAGATCCCAAGAAGTTGGTTATTGGTCAGCAGCCTTAACCACGGACAACAGTCGTCTCAGCGCGCTCTGAAAAAAATTAATGCGATCTAAGATCTTCACATTGTTTGACGGTCAGGACAAACATCGTCCTTAACTATATATGGATTTGAAAACAGGAATGCTAAATGTACAAGTAGTATGCATGGTCATTAGCTCACCAAGTACACATCGCGAGTGAGGAAACGGCAAAGTGGTTTATGGAAATGAAATCCTACTCTAATAGTCCAAACATCTTCAGTTTCACCTTTAGGGTGTTCCACTGTACTATTATTTTCTCATTATTCTGCCAATTATTTTGACGAGTGCTAGTTCGAGTCGTACTGTTGATGGTAGGAGGGTGTGATGGTACTTGGAGGAGCGAAGGTTCAGCGACCGTGAGAAACATCATTCGCGAATTTCCTTTTTTGCAAACTGAAAACACGTATCACTGTAGCGGGGTGATTTAGGAGTGCTTGAGGGGACCGTGCAGAATACGAGCGCTCTCAGCGGTCGCCGAGGGAACTAAACGTTCGTTCACGACGCTAAGTGGCGCGGGGCGGTAATCGCGGTGTGCAGACGACACCCGCTCATTTGTTGAAACTTACCTCCCGCCCTCGTGCCAGGCCCAATTAGCAGCTCGGTGGGCCCCGTAGCGGCACGCATTTACACGCTGTTTCTGCCGTATAAATACTGAGCTGCGTGCCTTCCTCTGCCGCCAGTCTTTGACAGCGTCGCGTCCAACCTCTGGTGCTGATGGCAAAGGTAGGCCGTGTATTCTAAAACATATTTATAAACAGTAATGGGTAGAGATGATCGATAAAATGTTTTGTGCCAACATATTCTTGAAAATCTCTAGTTTCTTGCAACATATGTGATTGCCTGATGTACGTCTGCCACAACGTAGCTGTCTGCCGATCAATAAAACTATTTCGGGATTCTTATTCGCTCAATCAAATAGGGCAACAGCGCCAAGTAAAGCGAAAGCCAGTAATCTATTTGTAAGCTGAACGTGCGTTGAAATCCAGCAAACATTCAAGTTTTCCCGCGATAAACTACCATCTCTAGTAATGGAAGTTTTTCACCAATGGAGAAGTACGGCCGTGTTGCAAGGGAAACGATATCAGATCCGATTGTACTCTGATCACGTGACTTTAACATGCCTGCTAAATACAACCAATAAACACGTGTACCGATGACCCAAATAGTGTATTTCGTGTCTCGCTTCTTGAACGCTACTAACTGGAGAGAGTAATTGCACATATCAGTCCCACAATTCGACAGAAAAATTTGTTGTCATTGCTAATCACCGTATCCACGTTTCGCTACTGTTTTTCACATTCACATAGCGACCCTGAAATTTTACGGAAAGATCTCTGAAACAGCTTGTTTTATTACCTCACCTCCACATCTGCAAATCTATTTCATGGTCATATTGATCCGTATCATTGTAGAGAGGCGTCGCTTATTTAATTGTACTAATGACAATGCTGTTACTGATACACTACACGTCTGTGATTTGCCTGTAGAATTCTAAGACGAGAAAGAGCGAGTTAAATCATCCAATCACTGACAATGAAGCATAACTAAAGATATTCACGTAAGACTTTGAAACAAGTTGGTGAAAAAAGAATATGTTCACGAAAATTCAGGGCCCGTACGTAATTACAGAAGAAACACTTACCGATACTTCAGATTATAAATAGATGAGTAAATGAGAATAGTAACCAAATAAAACTAGTGACACCAATATGCAATATGTTTCCAAAAACGAAATTGTTATAAGAAACAATTTTATCATACATAATTTCTTAACACTTCTATAAATCGGTGTGGTAAATTCACAAATAATTATTTACTGCATACATACACCATAGCTTTATTTGACGTGCGAGCTCTGGGGAATAGTCGGCCCTCTTGTTGGCTGATTTCGTTTCTGGAATAATCCCAGACGCCATTGGAGCTTCCTTTCACACGATCACATTTTACTTCAAATTACTTTAACATTTTGCTGAATAAAATGTAATAAATGTCCTGGCGTGTCATTTCTATTACAGTTCTTTCTTTCAATTTATTAAAAGTCGTGAATTACGCCAAAGGTGTTAATACATATTACGTTACAAATTTACTTGAATGTAAATATTTGACCACCGATGATAGGTTTTGTGGAATTTTACATTACAGTTGTATAGACCTATGCCAAAGTTTCATACGTATCACACATAAATCACACAATTTTTAAAAAAATATAGTTGAAAGCAAACATATTGAAACAATGAGGTTTTACCTGACCCCTTATTATCGTGTAGTTCAATAAAGGTATATAATTTTAAAATCCAATTGTTCATTGTTTGGATAATTTTGTTCAAAATTCTCACTTGGTCACGTCAGTATGTACTGAATACAATTAATTGAATTGGAATAATGTGGTTATTCGTTTCAACCAATTAAATACAAGTGATCGAATTTAATAAATATTTGACAATTGAAAAAGGCGCATTTCAAAACTGCGTAGAAAATTAGATTAAGTTAGTGGCTTAGCCACTAAGAGCGGTAGTAGTATGTTGGTAACCACCAATCATGTCAAAATAATTTTTAAACTGCAGTGCTGAACTGGCGGTTATGACGGTTATTTAAGGAACTGAATAAGTCAGCAAAGGTGTCAGCTCGACTGTATTGTCAGATAAGCGAATGCCCTGTTCTATTCTAAGACCGTGGTCTATACTCTGTTCCGGGGCGCGTTCGCATACGTCCCAAACTATACCTCCACTTAAGGGCTTTTTCCTGAGTTTTTTCCGACTGGTGACAGTAACTCAAATATTATTTTAACCAAAAGCTGTGAAAAAAATTGAGTCAATGTGCAGTCACACTATGAACAATACTGTGGATGCGTTTTTAAAAATAATGTACCATTCGTCAGCCAAAAATTATTTTGCTTCATTTTTGCTTATTTTCACGACAAAAATCGTGGTACTTTGGGTTGATGAGATCTAAAAAAACACTCAGGAAATTTCTACAAAAATTTTTAGCTACAAATTATAACATATAAGTGCCAAAACTATGGAGCAATAAAAAAATATTTTCGAAATCACTGCAAAACTCGGTAACAAGGCCTTAAGACTCGATTTTCAGACTCGAAACCATCAACAGAGATACTGAACGACAAAATATGCTTAGAAGAAATCCGTAAGATGTGTAGCGGACATTATTTATTGAGTTAGATAGACTATAGATAGAGTGTAATTGAGAAACGTATTCCTTTGCAATGAACAGCATACATTTTTGATGGAACGATTTAAAAGCGGAATTTCGGTTACAGTCAGAGGCCTCAAGATGCAAACTTAATTTTATAGAAAATAGTCTCTTTCAAGCACAAAAATGTTACTCTCATTTAAACAGTTCTTGGAACACTATTAAATTATCGGTTGAAGATTTTTATGACAGTATTTTTAATTATGAATTCTCAGAAATAGTCAGACTAAGTGTATTTTACAGAAACTACATTTTAAAAAATTAACAGGGAGAAATATTATAAGCTCTACACAAAAGACCAAACAGTTTACAAATACCTCTCATGACAGTGACAATAACACTAATTGTAATTAATATGAAGAGTTTGTTTTCAGTTTATAATTGTTGTGTACTTGCCGAACGTAATTCAACAATTACTGTAGACATGGATCGTCCCATGTAAAACAGATTGGTTCTGTTGTTAAGAAAATTGAATTTTCTGTTACACATTCCTGTGTAAAACAGATTTACAAAAGCTCACTCGTAATTTTTATTCGTAGGAATTTGTGGTTTAATTGTTTGTTTTACTCTTTATAGAATATAATTTGGTAGGAAATTTGAAATTAATTTGTTACTAGCCATTTTAGTTTCTTTACATTTGCCAAAAATACATCATTGTAACGTTCTATCAATGACAGAATGAAACAATATGAATGTTTTAACATACCACTGAAAAAAAAATGGTTTTTATTGGAAGCAAACTTTGAATACTTGGCTTCGCTAGGCAAAATTCTTTGGAAAATGTTTGTAATGGAAGTTAATTATTAAATAAAATAATTTTGACTTTCTGCAGTGACGTGTGTCTAAAATATTATTTTTAGTAATTTACTTCAGCTTTCTATGCGTTGCATGACTGTCAGTCGCTTGAAGTTTACATACTTGAGTTCAGAAAACGAAATATTGTGGTCAACAAATAATTTTTGTGTTTTCTACAAAATAATTTGGCAGGAAACCTTTCGTATACCATTCTTCTTTCAGAGAAGCTCTTACAGTTAAGGGGCAGTGCCTCCCACCTATGCGATCCGGATTCGATCCCCGGAGGGGCCGGTCCGGGATTTTTCGAATTTGGGAAACGTGGCGGACGCTGCAGTTGACCGGCTAGTTTTCTCGGGGATCGCCCATTTTCCGTCCCTCTCATTTCATCGCTACTGCATACCTTTTTCGGGGCGGACGGGCGATAGGAATGTCTCGCGAAGAACAACTTAAATGACTGCTTTGTGTAACAGAGTAGTGATACACACACTAATATACGGTACCAAGCGAAGTGGCACAACGGCATTCGGGAGGATATGAGTTCGATTCCAGACACCAGCCTTTCTGAATTGGCTTCCCATGAGTTAATGAAATGGCTTCAATAAAATTCTAGAATATATTCTTAACAAAGGCCATGGTAGTATCCACTCCCAGATTATGTCAATGTATCAAATTGTGTGCAACCTTCTTTATTGACCTTTTTGTCGAGGAGACGTAAAGCCCACTTATCTTACTATCATAATGACGATTATGTACTTAATTTTGTCATAATTAAAAACTAACTCTTTTCTTCACAGGTCTCCATTTTCTTCGGCATGCTTGTGATATAGCCTATTACGCGTTTTATTATTTAGTCTAGTGATCGGAAATAATGTTTAATACTTTACGGCTGTCAAAGGCGTTAACTTGCATTTATTAATGTACCAATATTTAAAATTAACCGTTCCTAACACTAATTTTCTATCTACGTACATATCGTCCCACGAATAAAAGATCAAATAAGGATCACATTTGAGACTCCAGTCATAAGAATCCTGTGTAAAACATAACAGAAGATTAATCCAAAACGAATTCATACTGCTTACTTCGAGAAGTTTTAAACCGTAACAGCATTAGGAATGACAGAAAGAGGACAGTAATAGAAGCACTAATGATATAGAAAGCCCTGTTTAACATCAATATAAAATACAGGTATATACTGAGTAACACCTACGCATAACTCATTGACAAGCATAGGTATACCAGCTGATAAAATATATAAATGATATTGGTGGACACTAGAACGCATTGAGAAATTATACCTCTCCTTATTAACCACTAAAACCGCCAATGAGGAGAGATATTCTCTGATTAACAGACATAAAAGCAAATAGGAAGAGGTTTTTCCTGAACGATATCCACCTTGGTCCTTAGTGTGACTGGTCAAACAAGAATAACGATGCCGTCTAAAAATATAGTTCTTCTGTCACCAGTTAATTGTATGAATGACAACTCCAAAGATTACTATTGAAATGCTCAGCGAAACATCTATAAACACGACTGTTTTGATGCTATTTAATTTCGAGATCCACAGTGTAAACTAAATTTACAATACACCTTAAGCAAATTAGTTTAATAGTTAAATTATGTCTTAATTTTTTTTTGGTGCTACACCCTATGATAATAATTTGTCTATAACTTTATGTGAAATGAAAATTAGTAATTCATTATTCAAGTTTTAAAAATTTAGTCCTGCACAGACAAATACGAAAAAAAAACTACATTAAAGAAAATTTTAAAATGTTTAGATTGGCATTAGAAAGTTAGGTTTCAAGCATACATCCAAAAAACAACATTTATTATAATTTATTCCATTCTACATTAAGAGACTAGAGTTTTTCAATTCTGCAATTAATATGAAACATATTTAAGTAATATTTTAATCTATTTCGTCCACTCACACCTTTTTAATAATTTGAATAGTTAAAGCTTTAAAAATTCTTCGTTATGTAAACCCCTTTCAATTCTAAAAGTGTACGCTTATAATCCAAATTGAATATTAAATAAAAGCAGATAACAGTAATAAACATAACATACGTTTGTTCAAGCAATCAAAATATTGTTCGATATATTTATTTTAGGCCATTTTTTGCAATAATATATTAGAAGTATAATTTTTGTTTTTAATGTTTAATACACATGTTTTTTACGACTGAGAACTGTTATTTAACTGTTATTTTATTTCGTTGCACCATTACACTTTCTGAAAATTAAACTACAAGTAAATTATTTCATTTTAAAATACATGTTAATTTTTTTCTATTGAAACAAGAACAAAGTCATACAACAACAATATTTAACACGTTTCAAAGATAAATAACTTACTAATTGCCACATATCACTGTATAAACATAAATTTGAAGATGACTTACTGAACTCTATTCTGTAACAGATGTTCAAATTTTGGATTGGAATTTTTCATATAAATTCAAGGATGTATTTTTCTATAATAACGAATAAAGTTCTAGAATTAACTCGCATTAATATTATTGCACAATTAAAGAAAATATTATGTATGATGCAGGCAATCATGTTTATTCGAAGTGATTTCCCAGTAAATACAAAAATAAGTGTTACATAAAATTTAGGATAAATAAAGAAGTGATTAAGGTTTGTGATAAAAGTGTTTACGAGTTTTAACATTTCCGTAGATTTAGCAGCCAGATATTTTTTATGCTTCTATTTTACTACTTAACTTAAAACTAAGAGATTGATACTATAAATTAATTTCATTAAAATGTAGGAACGTTAGCGAAATACATATCCGGAAATGTTCACATTAACACAAACTGATGCTTTTTGTGATTCTCAAAATAGTATATGATACTCCAAAATGTTTTCACTACCGTTTTGTAATTTACTGTTTCGTTTCATGCTTAATTTATTCACTCGGCTATTCCAAATAATTGCTGTAATGTTTGCGTGCGACAACAATTTTCAGTTACGAAAATCATTAATTTCTTCAAATAAGTTAGGTTTGATTTTTTGATTACAAAATGAAAATAATATCTTATACGTGTTATAAAATCTCATAGTTTAGGTTATATGTCTATTACGCTAACATCACCACCAGAATATGTTTAGATTCCGTAATGTCATCACTAAATATGTGTTATTTTGAACGTATTAAGTGAAAGTGTTTTGTATGATTTTTTTCTGTCTGTGTTTACAATAAACCTATTTATTTAACAATACCACATGATAACGCTGACATTTTACAGAATTTAGCCTACTTATTTTTACTCTCATAGAATTAGGACAAAAAAACGTTAACAATGTTATTATTAGGTAAGGTTTTCTGCTTGACCTGCGACCATGAACGCAAAATAAATACTTTATAACGAACACTCTGAAATAAGATTTCATAATTAGTTCAGAAATGTAAGTTACGTGCATTTGTTAAAACATCATTGTCTTCAAAACCAACAACATATTTTTGAATATGCCTGATTTTAGAGGTTTAGCTGCATCGATGTCACAAGTGCACATATAAATTCAAGATTATAAAGCGGCGCCACTTAAACCTGCGAACTATTGTTATTGACAAATAGTTTTGCTTCCAAGTAATTTGTATTTGAAATATTTCTTGTAAAAATAAAAACAATGTTAATTAGTATTAAAATATTATAAGTGACTCTATACAGATTATTATCAATTTAAAACTACCATATTAATTTTTTGATTACAAGATATTTATGAAGTTATTTGTAAAAAGTTGCATTATATTAATTTTACTGGACTCTAATGATTTAATACCATTTTTGGTTAGTATTTAATTACTTTACAATTCCAATTTATATTATAAAAGTCAAATATTACAAATATCACGTGTTCACTTTCGTCTCATATTCCACAGGTAGTTCTGATAGTCGCTGTAGCCCTGGTGGTGGTTGCTGTGAATGGTGAAGCACCTCTCAAACGTCGTTTTTCGCCAAAGGCAAAGAAACGAACTTTCTCTGGAAGGTCTCTAGCACCCGTACCGTACCAGAGCACAGCACAGTTTCTGACGCCTCCTCCCCCTCCTCCGCCTCAGTTCGAGGACCTGTCTGCGGCTGGAGGTTTCCTGGAGGCTCCAAGGGTTCCAGCAGCCCAGCCTCCAGACTTTGCTGGAGCAGTGAGTTCTCAGCCTGATTTTGCTGGAGTAGCTAGTAGTTCTCCGCCTAGTTTCGATCCCTCCGCTTTTTCTGATACAAACCACGAACTTTCTATCGGCCATTCCGAGAAGTACGAAGTTCCGGTGCACAGTTCTCGCCAGGGAAGAATAAAAAGTGACTCAATACATGTAAGTACTAAAATATCACTTAAATTGCTAAAGTAAAAATTTAAATATATTTATTTACAATTAAAACTAAGCGAGGTGGTGAAACGGAGATGACTACCGTAGCGTGATTGGATGCGCATCGGCTTACAGTGCGAGAAGTACTGGGTTCGATTCCCATGTCCGTCTAGGTGTAAATTAGTGTTCATCTGAACTGATTACAAAAATTTGGCACAATACAATATTGTCTCCTACAAAATACAAACTACTCGGGGTTACTCAAGTTTGTAAAGTATGAAAAAAATTTGCTGGAAAACGGAGACTTGGGGAGGGGGGTTAGTGGTGAAAGATTTGGCGCAGTGGAGAGGCGGGAAGCCTTGCCCTTGTACGAAAAAATTTGTACACAAATAATAAAAAAAGATAACACGTTTAACCCACTTTCGGTTATCTGATCCGTTCATCGTAATTTCAGTTTTCAATCGTTTCACGCAATCGTCCAGGCAATGTCTCGGATAGCTACTTAAGAAAGGACATGGCCGATTACTCTCGCAGTGCACATTTGTGTGTAGTCGTTTCTATTCACGCAGTCGACGAGGCACAGAGCACATTAAATGAATTAAAAATTTTATTTTAAAATTAAATAGTGTATTGGTCGCAAGCTGTAAGAACGACACAGCAAGCACATCGTGTCTCCCCGTAGCCTCTCGACGCAAGCCACTAAAATGGAGTGCAGTTTTCTCGCTGCCAACTCTACGACACATTCAATGGTGACCCTGTCATCTTATGACGTTATACTAAAGCTAAAGGTGTATTGTACACACCTATTCCTTGCTAAAGAAATCTGCTCAAAACATTCATACCTAAAGTGGACCGCAAGTAACTCATTTCACCATTTTCATGAGCGTGGAACTAAACTGTTGAGATAAATAGAGAAGCTGAAATGTGTATCGGAATCAGTTACGACTCACTTGTTAATAAAGGTTTTTTTTCTCTGTGATATCCGACAATTCAGGTTTAAAAAATTAATTAGTGAATAACCTCTGGTAGTCAGTACGTATTAATGTTGTCACCTGGGTGAACGTATTTGTGCGTTCGAGACTTAGAAATGTGGAGGCAGTAAGGACGAGACGGCAACGGCTTCACGCCTCTCCATAGCCTCTAGGTGTAAGTCACTGAACTGGCGTGCAGCCTGTCTTCTCGCCGACAACCTCGCCTCGATGAGACGTTCAGAGGTGACTTCAATGCGTCATTACATAATACTAAAGATAAAGGTGTACTGTATTGGCTTCTGCCTCTTAAAATATTTTGTGCCAAGATTTTCATTTGTTAAAAGGACTGCAAAAACACCCATCTTGCCATTTTCGAAAGCCTGGAAATATACTTTAGATATAACTGGAGGATATAAATGGGCAAATACACGTGTAACGGTCTGTGAATGCTATTCCTTCGCAGACTGCACGCATACTGAGAAGCAGTTAACGTGTAAACTTGTGACTGCCGTAGCTCTGCACACCGTTAGTCGGACTACCGCAATTTTCATCATGATTTTTTAAAATTTTTATTTGTACCAGATATTTTTTTCTTATTCAGGCACAAAATGTGACTAAATTTGGCTCTTATGAAATTTTTTATCTCTAATAGTTTTCGCGTAATGGCTTGTTAAAGTCATATTTTGCATGTTTCCGTTTTAAGGACTACACAAAAAGCAACTGATATACCAAACTAAAATAAATCACAGTGGATAAAGACATTGTAGGTTACAATGTAATGATCATAAAAATAAAGAATAAAATTAATTTGTGTTTAAAAAAAATGCTCAAAACTGAAAATAAAAACTTAAATAATTCAATAATTTGTTTTAAATAAAAATAATTTTTGTTCTTTACATTTATGAGCATGTAATTGTAGCCTGCAATGTCTTTATCCACTGTGATTTTTTTTTAGTTTGGTATATCGGTTGGTTTTAGTGTAGTCCTTAAAACGGAAACATGCAAAATATGACTTTAACAAGCAATTACGCGAAAACTATGAGAAATAAAAATTTCATAAGAGCCAAATTTAGTCACATTTTGTGTCTAAAATAAGAAAAAAAATCTGATACAAATAAAAAAAATGGCGATGAAAATTGCGGTAGCCGCGCCCTTAAGGGCGTTCACGTGGCAAAAATTCAAAAATGTATATTTGCTTGACATAGTGTTAGTTTTATAGACGTTGCTTGTGACTACATTTTCCACTTGTAGAAATTTTTTAGCTCACACAGTTTCCCCATAACGGCATGTCAAAGTCAGAATTTGCAAGTTACAGGAACATAGGTTTAATAAAAACCAAGTTACTTACTCGAATGAAATAATTTACACTGAAATTAGATATAATGGTCACTATGCTAAAAGATTTTAAAACACAGAATGGAATTACTTTGTACTTTTCAAAAAAATCCGTAAATGACGAAAATTTACCTCATTTATGGCAATTTTTAAAACAGGCAAAATTACTTTGTACAACAGTTTTAGCCAACGTTTTAAACAAAATTGTTTCCAGTGTTACGAACTTCTAAGGAACAATCTCTGACGCCGGAACCTCATGCATTTAACTGCGGCGCAACAGATCACGCGTAATGAATTAGTAATACTGGATAAATATTTACTCATAAAGTTGGCAAATACCATTATCTAGGATTGCCGTTTAGTATTTTATCCATATTGGCTTCAAAAAAAGCGTAGAAATCAATTGATGTTTTCAGCGTCTATTTATCTACCACGCACTCATAAGATTTACTTCTTTATACAGTTGTCACTACATATTAACTCACTCACTTTTGAAATGTCTACAATCTAATTCGGAACGGGTGAATTTTTCCTGACTACAGGTGTTAAACCTATACGTTGAAACTGTTTCATCTGGATTCAGCGACAGACCTCAGGCAGGTTAAATTGGTAACGTAAATATATAATTCTCTAGTATTTAATGCTATAAGTGAATGGCTTGCATAAGGACCTGAAAATGTAAGCCTATACAAAAACTCTAGATATGAGATTGTTAATACTTTTAAGGGAAATCTGTCATGTGATGTAAGCCGTACGTAATCCAGTTCTGAAGCAATGCAGACAAGAAATAAGATGAATGATTTGCTCCTAATCGGACGATTCAGAATGCCCTGCTTGGTTCATCTGTTTCCTGCAGTGTTGTCTTCCATAATACAGAAATGCGATATTAATGCCATCTGTAATACAATGTTTCTCTAGTTAGCACTAGGGAATACTAAGGAATATCTGATTCCATACAAAAGTGAGCAATTTACAGCCCTGCGAATTTTTTCCTATAGTATTTCTGTATCTTCATACCCCTTTTTATATGTAAACCCTGACATGCGACAAGGAAAGTTGGTGTATAAATAACGTACATAACTTGCCAATATTTTCACCCGAGGATGAAATAAAATGCATATATTGAAAGTTTAACGATATTTCGAAGTGATTAAAAAGTGCGCTATTAACCATGAACAGTCTGAAGTTCACGTGCTATAGAAATTGCATTAAGAAGCAGTAAAAGGTCGGAGAAGAATAAATACTTATGTTGGTGGTATTAGAGTTAACGAATTGTATTTTAATATTACCAAAAATATCTTGAGTGGGCGAGCAAAATAATTAACGGTAAATAAATTATTTGAAGCAAAAAAATTACAATTAAGTGCAATATTTTTGGAGAATTATTCCATTCTATCATTTGCGACGCAAAATTTGCGTTCTTTTAATTCCGACGTAAAAGATTAAGATGAAGGCATTCTTCACTCCGGCAAATTCGTTTTCGTTCTTTTTCAGGAAATTTAGATTGTGCCTAAATTAATCATGCATTAGGAAAATGTGTTGTTATGATTTACCTCAATTACTTTATAAACCATTCATTGCATAAATAATACATTATTTAAAAGTGCAAGATACAATATAAATTACAGCACTATTTGTTTAGATGAGTATCACAGACTGAGCCTTTCCAGCTCTGTGTTGTTACGTATAACCAAAATAGGAAATAAATTATTTCAACAGTCAAGGAAAAACTAGCCAAAATTCGCGTGAAGCTTAAGCAAATCCAGTTACATACATATGCACATTACACGTTATAGGGTCAGCTGAATTCGACAGACTGATTTTTGCACCAGATTTTTGCAATGCATCACCTGCACACCTGCATCTCTGCTTCATTGTTACTGACAACACATCTTTGTGTTGAGACGCCTCTTATTCGACTGCGAAAATCGGAACAAGTTACCAATGAAGCTAAACGTGTGTGATTTGCCGGTAAAACACCAAGACGCGTGAAAGTTTTAAAAACATCCGTTCACTGATTATGAAGAGATACACGTAAGGCATTTAATCAAGCTGAAACAAATATATTTTCTCTAATAATAAATCCAATAACGAGTTAGAATTGGTTAGCGTAAATAAAGGAAAATTAAATAATGTTGTAACAAATATTATCCCGAAAAATTTAACTAAATAACTAATACATTTAAAACACTTATACTCAAATAGCAAACATGTACTGGTCCACTTGTGCAAATCTGATGGTGATAAAGCAGCTCACATGACGGCACCCACAGACAGTAAATTTTCGGAATGCACCCGTGGCTACATGTGACATACATGTTGCATCATGAATGATGTAATGAAGACTACGTCTGGGCCTATTTAAATGATTGTTCATGCCAAATGTGAGGCATTATGCAAATCACCCACACCTTAACCACAAGTGTACTGCAAACATTCTTATAACACTTACTCAGATGCTTGTGGGTTACATTGTTGAGTCTGCTCTTGAACCGTATACTGAAATATGTACTTTAAACTAAGTTGCTCGCATTAAAATGATTTCAGTATTAGATACAGACATTTTTACTGAAGTGGCCTAATAAACAACCATTTCAATAAAAGTATACGATCATACTTGCTGACGTTGGCCGCCTCTACCAATAGTTAGCCAACTGAAAAATGATTGTGTTTGTTACTTGGTAACAAGTTCGACATCTGCCCAAACCACCGAACGGTGAGCAGATGTTGGCGGTTATGAGTCTTTTTTCGAAATCTGTTTAGTGTGAAATGTGATGTCTGCAAAGGAGTAGAACTCAAAGAACGTTACACGTGTGTACACACATTTCAGCTCTTCTATTTATCGCCATAGTTTATTTCCACGCTCCTGAAAATTGTAAAAATGAGTCATTTGCGTTCCACTTTAGTTATGAATATTTTGCGCAGATTTTTTTATAATGGCATAGGTGGGTACAATACACCTTTAGCTTTAATATAACGCCATAAGATGACAGGGTCACCATTAAATGTGTCATAGAGTTGCCGGCGAGAAAACTGCGCTCCAGTTCAGTAACTTGCGTCTAGGGACTAGGAAGTGGCGTGGTGCGCGTGCTATATCGTCCTTATCGCTTCCGTTCTTCTAGGCCTCGAACGTGCAAATTATGTTCACCCAACTGGCCCCCTTAAGCCTACACAGACAGTTACTTAGATGAGGACAAGCTTATTCACAAAGCGGGATGACACAGAGAGGACGTCATAGTTGCGAGCGTAGTCTAAACAATTAATAAATTAAATGGCTAATGAAGAGAAAAACCGTGGAAGTTTATCACACTCCTGACTAGCCAGATTTTTGAGCTGGTCTCCTGCGGTTGTCTAAAAACCCCGAGGGACGCCACGAAATAAAAGGACTAAATTATATATGTGGGGGTTATATATGTGTATATATATATATATATATATATATATATATATATATATATATATATATATATATATGAATAATTCGTCAGGGTACTGCTAAAATGGCCAATATCAGTTTGTAAAAAATGGTAAATTGGTCCTTTTGGTATACTACAAACTGGCGAATATCACATTGCAAAAATTTGATATTAGCCCTTTTGACTATTACATATATATATGTATGAGTCAAACTTCAATGTTAAGCCAATGTTACATACATCTGTTTTGAATAAATGAACTACTTTGCTGCATAGGGCACACAAATGTAAACGAACACAAATTATACATTTACCGTACCTTATCCCTTTAATATAAAAAAAAAATTTTTCATAAAACAGCGTAAATAGAATACCTTTGTCCTGTTGTCACTGTGTTGGGAATGTTGGTGAATTAAAGGTACAGCTAAGATTTGTGGTGAAAATATTTGGCCACCATTTGGTTTCATTGCGTTATGATCACATCTGTAGCTCTACTTCATGGTGAGTGATTGAATGTTTTAATTCTCTCACTTGCCTTCTGGCCCCTGGCAAATCACAGACTTATTGCTGCAGTCACGTAAGAGACGTGTGTGAACAACGACACGCTGCAATAACCACGAGGCATAGCTGCGAGTATGCGTGTAAGGCATTGTTACAAACAGTAGCAAACATTTTAAAGCGATAAACTAGTGTCTTTAATTATAGGCATAACCTGTCAGTAGGGATCCTGGATTTTCACGAAAAGATTTCTGTAAGTGCACACATGGGCCTAGTTATGTAAACAGGAACAGCCTACGAAGAACGTAATTTCTTTTGAAATACGTATATCCAATAAAAGGAGAAGGTCGAAATTGTGTTCTAGAAAATGAACAAGCATTAATTAATAATGTGTGAAGAATTAAAATAATAAAATAAAAACTGTTCATACAAAGTTTAAAAGCATACAGTTAACTTTGACTTTAAATATCTCAGTACCAGTCAATGTGAGCTGATTAATTTTTTCATTACTACGTCCATATTTACCTACTTTGTAATTATTGGCAATGTATACTTGTTCAAACACATCTCTCATCTGACTGTGCAAATCAGAATAAGGTTACGGCGACACTACACTCCTGTGAGACGCTGGCAGAACCCCGCGACGCTGTGAGTTATCAACATCCATGAAGCAGTGCTGCAGATGTCCACATAAGGCATTAACACACAAAGAGGCGGAAATCCGGTGATTCTAACGATCAGGAATATTGAGCACCTTAAACACTCCACGCTACGTCACTGATGTTTGTGACGTCACTGTTGGATCATCCATATTTTGTGTGTTACGTTTTCAGAGTCTTGGATACTTCATTCAGTTCGTACGGTGATTAACGCACACTGTACAAAATACTGTGTATGGGTTTAAACTTCCATTATTGTTTAGGAAGTTTTTTAGAGGCCGGTCTCCGTAACGTAGTCGGTTAATTGCCGGCATAAGGTGTGTGAGGTACTGGGTGTGAATCCCGGCTCGGGTATGGATGTTGCGTTGTCCCATCACATCACTTCACCCTCATTAGCGGTTAAGATTTCGTTGATAAATGGTTGTAAAACCCTCTCACAGTTTAGAAGGAATGTGTGAGAGCCAATGATGGTGTGTCGCAGGGCACAGCAGGGAACTACGAGTTCTCGTACCAGGTGCTGGACGAGCAGTCGGGCAACGACTATGGACACTCGGAGAGTGGGAAGGGACACACGTCGCGAGGATCCTACCACGTGCTGCTGCCTGATGGTCGGCGTCAAGTCGTCGAGTACGAGGCCGACGAACACGGCTACCGCCCCCAGGTGCACTACGAGGACTCCAACAGGGGCGGCTACCCAGGTTCCAGGAAGCTCTCCAAGCACTAGTGTCGCAGATCTTCCTACTTCTTCCCCTCCAATGACCTCATGTCACACGGGTATAACACTCGCTAAGTCACGCTTACAGTACCTGTAGTCCTGGAACATCGTTCAAATTCCACGCATTATGAATATTGATGGTGAAATATCGGTATAAAGGAGCCCCTCACTTTCCCGAACAGAATTTGGTACCAGTTTGATTCTGTAAGTTATGTGCATGTCTAAAGCGGATATTATCAGTATGTCTTTCTGCAGAGGAATATGTTTTTCACTGAGTTTCCGATGTACACGTTAGTTATTAATATAAATAGGTGCAAAAGATTTTGAACAAAATCTGGGAGATCTGTATGTGTGTACAAAGGACAGCTCGGTAGCTTTATGGAGAATGGTCACAACACTTAGTTCTCACCTGCTCAACTGTGGTTATTGGTTTAAGCTGTGTATCTGAGGCATGTACAGTGTTCTGTCCACGGTTGTGGACGTGTTGCGCGAGACGTAAACCTATAAGCGGCAGAGTACGATACAATCATCATCGTCCAATTTATAGAGCCACGAGTTTGTCCCGAAAATATTTTTCATCGTTTTGTTCCGAAACCTTACGTGCACATTAGCAGCTCTGTTCATGATTGTTGGCACAGTGTCGACACTTCTCTCATGTGACTGCACCAATCAGAATAAGGTTATTGTGACACCATATGTCTGTGATTTGCCAGCAAAAACAAAATACAAGCGATTGTTAAAAACATCCAATCACTAACTGTGAAACAGAGCTGTGGACGTGCATTGAAATTAAATGGCACAAAATTCGCTTCGCCACAAAATCGTGCGTACCAATTAATGTATGTTAATTGCTAGAACTGGTTTACCGGTGAAAGTATTATTTTTTTAAGATTTGTTTTTCCCACGTTCTGAAAAACGTACATTGCTGCTACTTTGTTGCGAGTAGCCAACTGTCAAACGTATTATCCACTGATTAGTAGTTTTCAGTTTACTTTATAAAAAAAATAACGATACCATCTGTTAAATTAAACCTATCATATTTATGAATACGTTCAAACCGTTTAGTCACATTCGTCAGATAATGATTAATAAAGTTAGAAACTACTGCAGGCCTTTTAAAATCACCCTTTGAGAAAAGTTGTATGTGACGTCTACAGGTTATGAGCAAAAAACGAATCCAGTACTTAAAACATGTAAAACTTGATTTTAGTTTAAATATTTTTCTGACTTAAATAGCGTGTTAATAGTGTGTTATACTGACGAGTAAAATATTGTGAAATGTATTGCTAATTTAAAAAACAGGTATGTGTGATATTTTCTTGTGAAAATGTATTTAAGTTGAATGTTCGGGAAAGTAAACGAGAGTCTACAGTTGGTAGCACACACATTCTCAACAACTGAATGTTTATAAAAAAATTAACAAATGTAACTATGTCAGCAGTATTGCCAAACTAATGAACAATTTCTTTGTTTGAAATGTTACAATTTCAAGTATACTCGATTCACAGCATAAGAACTTGAAGTATGATATTATAAGTTACATTTCTCTATCTACATGTTCTCACATTTTATAGTCAAAAGTTGAGTTGTAGTAGAACACGTGTACAGTACAGATCTACCATATGTATCACTTTTATCTTAATATGACATGTATTAAAAATCAATCCAGGGCATGTTTCATACAACTCATTATGAGGAAATGCTCTGATTAATTGTCAGTGGTAGAATGTTTCAACTCTCACTTGTCTTGGGGTTTTGCTGACAACAATCACAGACGGAAGGTGTCACAATAACCTTTTTTCTGATTGGTACAGACAGAGGTGTTTGAACAAAGACGCGCTGCCAATAACAATGCACGCAAGACACTGAAACAAGTTGCTGCAAAAGTATTTTCGCTACGAATTCGAGGATCTACCCGCTTTTCGTTGACGCACGTGTGTGCTGCGGAATTAAGTATTTAGTTTTCGTAACAAGTAGCTTATACATTTGATAGCCGAGTTTATATTATCTGGTTTTACTTCAATCAAGCCATAGTTTGTCGTAAATCTGTTGTCAACCAATTTTAACTGAAATAAAGGAGTAAACCTGCACGACAATAAGGTATTACATTATTCAGTACAGTCACATTATCTCTGTGTTTTGATCATTACATTGTGACGAAAAGAAAGTTAAATGCAATACTCTCTTCTCGGAGCGACACTCTTTAGGCCACAACTGCTCACGTTTAATATTGGTGTAACGAGGTTGGCAACAAGTGGTTCTTCTTTACTTGTGCAGATGAATTGTTTCCTGGTAAATTAGTGTCTTTAATGATTATGACAAAACCCTGTAACACTGTATAGTGGTAAACATATTAAGAAGCACATAATATCAATTTACAAACTTTCTTATCAACTTTCAAGGAGTGTATTGTCTAGTTAAATATATATTTTCGGAAGTTTTTCTCAGTGATTGACATCACTCGCCTTCCTATAGCAAGAACTGAAAAGGTAAGCATGGTGCTACCTGCTGACCGTTGCAGTATCGACATTTGTTCTACAAAGAACTGTGGTTATTCCCAAATACTGGACTTTTTACTTCAGAGTTATAAGTTAGTGAACATAGCAACTATTTTAAACATGATGCAAACAAACTGGTAGCTACTAATCAATATAATTCCTCAACCCTAATAAAAACCATCACACGAAATAAGTGTGTTTTCGGTAACACTGTGACTCAACAGTGACGTCTTGTATGGTTGCTACACATGCGGTGGCTAAAGAAGCGCAAAGTTAAACGGTTTGTTAAATTCCAATGAACACGAATAAAATTACAAATAAAGTTATTCACACAACTGTTTCTCGCGCATCATTTCTGTGCATACGCGGTTTAAAGGAGAGGACGGTAGATCGATGTGTCGCATAGACTAATCAGGGGCATCTTGATATATGTACTACCTGCAGTAACATCGTCAGACCGAACTCGTCTACTACTAACGTCGCTGAAACTTCCACGTCGTTTAAGAAGAGTAATTGGTTCTTTCCAAGTACTCAAGTGTTGGTGTGTGGGGCAGATAACACTACTAACAGAGTGTGCATCAATAAAAAATCTGAATAAAATTTAGTTGTCACATAACTGAAATATGCTTTGCGACAGAATGTTTGGTTGGTTGTGAGTTTTTTTGTGCGAGGTAATTTTTCGCAAAATGTTCTATTGGCAAGCATAAAATTCCCGCTGTATGATTTTGTTGTAATAAAAGAAGGATTCATATTTTAAAGAGAATGATCTGATTTCTTTTTACCAAAATTTAGAATTGATAGATATTAATCTTATTGCTTCAGTATTCAAATTAAAAAGTGATATTTGAAACTATGGTTTCTAACTGATTTTTGCTTTAACTGTGAAAGCATCGAATTATTTCACTTTACATTGGTGTATTTTTGTTAAAACGTACTTTTCTTTGTCTAAGGACATCAGTATTCATATTTTGAAAGTGTCGATTCTATAACACATTATTTCGTAGTTGTTAAGCTGCATGCTAAGAAAAAAAGACCTTAAAAAGGTTAAGGGGGTATAACAAACAATGTTGCCTGTGAAAAACCGCATAATATGACTATTTTATTTCGGTATTTTTGTTTGCTTTGTAAAAACTGCAAGGAATAAAATGTACAATTTAAAGAATCAATTTAAAAATAAAATTTAACAAGACGTGTTATTAAGACAACAGTGCAAGTTTTCATATATATATATATATATATATATATATATATATATATATATATATATCTGCCTACTTCAGATGCGAAGAAATTATATTTACTATTTGTGTCTTAAGTATGTTATTATTATTTTTTAGTTTATTTACCCCGAAGTGTTGGCCAATAATGGTTCATTAGTTTTCTCTTCACAGAGAAGTGTAATTTCCTCAATCAATAGAAACGGCATGCCCTGCTTATGGTAATTAAGTAGCCTATTTAAACAAGTTTTTATTTTCAAATTGGTATACACTTCCAATTAAATTATTTTTACCTTCCTCACTCAATAAATACAAGCTAGTTGCTTTACCTATTTTTATACTGGTGTAAGTATAGATACTAATCTAAACTAATATCTGTTATTTTTTAAAGAAAGTCTTTTTTGTATATTGAAAAACAACTCGTCTCGAAATTATTTTCTGGGTATACCGTATTAAATTACTCTAAAGTACGATATTCTTCATCGTTACTAATTACTTCCACATTTTTCTTTGTGTTAGTTCAATATATTTGAGTCATTTGGAAATATATCCTCCATTTTTTTTTTAAGTATTCATGTTTAGTTAGGATCACATTATAGCTTCAAAACAAACACTTTGACAACATATATTAAATCAAAATAATAAATACAAATAAAGTTTACTTTTGCCCTTATTGTGCGAGAGATGGTTTAATGAGTGAAAATTATCAAAATTTAGTTTATTTATGTCACCGAAATCTCTCTTTCTTTCTCTAGTAGAATAATTCACGTCAATGTTATTCGTTTATTGGCTACAACTAACATTACAAAAATTACTTCACAATAAATTGCATTTTTAGAGGGTAGTAATTCTCCAATTAAAGCTAATGTCCTTACATTAAATACTGCGAAATCTTTAAGAAATAAATGTTTACTATAATTGAAACTGAGCGAATGTATTCTAAAGTTTTTTGGAGTTTCGTCACTTCGGTTGAAGGTTTCGTTGTCAATGAAGCTTGCCTATATGCCTGAGTTTGGTTAAGCATTCTAATTTTTGAACATTTGTTCAGAAGAATATATTTATTGGATGATGCTGAAATTTACTCTAAGCATAATTTCTAAGTTTTACATAATTTTTATGGTTTTGCTGTTTACTCAGAATGTGTAACAAAATATCTGCTTGTGTTACGTTAAAACATACGAGTTTTGTTTAAGCTTTACATAAAAAAAACTGTGAATACCTATTCAATAATAGAGATTCCGAGATAAATACGCACAATTTGGTTGCAGAGTCTCTGGAGGTCTGTTTGAAGAACCCAAATTACTTACTTAAAATTATTAGTTGCATATAATATAATTACTTGATGGCCAGTGCCTGTCACGAAGCATATCTGATCTAAAATAGTTCAAAATGTTGTGTAAAACGTTGATAACTAATTTTAAAACACTCGTTTTTATATTTATAAATATATCTCAGTTTCATAACTTCCTGAAAAGCGAGTTTGCAGGCCGGAATGTCTTGGGTTAAATGTTTATAAAGGTATGAAGGTGCGTACAATTCTTGTATGGATGTTTAATTTTATTTACCTTCATTTTACTTGTCCATCCGATCAATGTGGATAACTTGCATTTAAAAACCTAATTAAAATTAAAGCATCTGTTATCAAATAGAAGAGTGTTATGTTAACGTTGCTTCACAATTCTAGCATGTAAAACATACATGTTTTAAAACTATGAAGTAATGGTCTCCGAAATTCATTTTAAGAGCCCTACACAGCTAGCGCATGAACATTGTTGCAGCGTGTGGGGTTAAAGTTTTTTAATGAAATACTACTAACGGTGAGTTCGATATCTTCATCTACGAAAATAATAAACATTTCAAAATGTGCTTCTCTATTTTTGAATTATATATGTGCTTAGAAACATGGTTTCGGTGCACTTCAAAATGGACATAAACGGAATTTTTTCAGGCTACTGTCACGTTAAATATACCAATTGGACCCATAAAACAAAAATTGTTTCCGCGCCGCACATAAAGGCGATACGGTTGTTGAAGCACGAGCCAGTCTAGCTCTTACTGCCTGCTTGTTTCAGTGCATCAGACGCGGAATATAGCTCCTGGTGTATAGGGATCTTAGTGCCTTGTAACGAAACTACTAATTTATCCCATGCCGATATTTTAGAATTACTTGTGAAATTATTGCTGTATTCAGCGAATAGCGCGGCGATACACATATTATCATAACTTATGACAAACCTCTAACGAAGAATAAATAGTTTTTAATAGATTGTTGGGAATGCACAACGTGTTATTTTATTTGCATTACGTACCAATTCGGTCAATATTTATTTGTAAATATTTGCCTTTATTGAAACAATTCAGTAAAGTACCTTTCTTAGTGTGAATAAGGCCCAACCAAATTATTCTATATTTCTAGACGCAACACACCACTAGAGGCACGAATGAGATATGCTTCCTCTGAGTGTTTTTTCAAAAAATAATTTAACGGTGCACCACTTTACTGAGTGGTTAGTTGCTAGTGAGAATTAGTGATGGCTAGAGACCGGAAAAATTCGCGGGTTCACTGACTTGTAAGCTAGCCTCCAAGAGTATGTGAAATCGTGCAGACAGCAGCTGTTTATTAGCTGCTCGATGACACTGTGAAATGGGTCTGCATTCAGTTGTAGTTTTATTATTAGCTCAGCTACTTCCAGGAAGTGTCGAGTAAGTCAACTACCAATTACGAACGTGATACAGACCTATAGTTTCTGGAACGCTAGCTTGTGCCTAAAAGAAAACGCGAATTTTTCAGGTCTCTAGTGATGGCAGAACTTTCAAAACATTAAATGTACAATTGGAGTTTCAGTAAACTGTAATGACAAAAACAAACTATTTGGCTACAGTTATCTATTGAAGGATTTTTTCCTACTTGGTTTGATTAGGTTTCGTCGTTGCTCTTTTCTCTGTTAATTTGTGTTTACCTATGTTATTCATTCCAGTATTTTTTGTCGTGCAGTTATCAGCCAGTTCTTTGGCCCGTACTAACCCCTTTATAATGTTCATAATAATTTAGCTCTAAGTCGATTGTCTTGTCTGAAAGTTAACTATCCTAAGTGCTATCTGGCGTAATATTTAAGCGAAAATATTCAAATGCTGTTGTCGTCGAAGAATGTCAGCTAATTTTGCATGTTTTATTATAGTTACATCGTGTGTGTGTTAACGTCCAGTCCTCGTTTAGTTTTGAGGTAATTCTTATCGCACTATGTTGTTTTGTGTTGTGTAAACTTTATGTATTCACAAGTCACATCACTTAACGAAATCGTGTATATGCTACATGATTGTTGGCAACGTAGCATAAAGTTTTGTTTTGTATTTTCCGCGTCATAAATTTAGTGAATTATTTTTCTTTTGACTCGCGCAGTTATTCTGAACATTCAATTAATCTGATAAACAGTTAAACTCGGGCAAATTATGTTTGTTTAGTAAAAAAAGTACGTAATTTATTTGTGAAATCTAGAAATTCAAGCCATAAATATGAAATTATAGGTGTATACATACATAAGGTGAATGCATTGAAGTGGTTATATATTTGCTTATATAATTGAAAGTACAACATAAATGATACTTTGAAATATAAAGAGCTGTCTGGTGTCAATATATGTTAAATTATACTGCTGAGTGCTGAGATTCTAATAAACATATACAGTTAGAATGTTAGTGAGGTCACTCCTCAGCCCTTCGTCTTAGGCCTATATAAACGTTTTCTGATAGGTAGTAAGTAACAATAATAAATTTTGGATGTTATTTAAAACCGTATGAGAACTGACCAACATAAAGTTGATGTTTCACAGACTTTAACAAGATCTAAACACTTAAGGCTGCTTGGTAGCAAAAATTATGCTATTTAGATATTTGTACCTACAAACAATCAATACCCTTAAACATTAATTATGACGACATTCTTGTATAACAAAAATTGTCAATATGCTCGAATTCGTAAAAGTGGATTGTTATTCTTAAAAAACTCACGACGACATGCATATATTACTTAATTCATGTAAACTATAGCTCATGATAATTCAAAATAGTTTTACTAGAGCAAAACTTGTATGAACTGAATATTTGCGAAAATGACTAATACCAATTTTAGATTCAGAACCTTAAGTAATTTCTACGAACAGAGTCAATATATTTGTCAGAAGCGGATTGAATGTTTGTAGATACAAATATCTAAATAACGTCATTTTTGCTAACAAGCAACCTTAAGTGTTTCGATCTGGTGAAGTCTGTGAAACATAAATTTCATGTTGGTCAGTGCTCATAAGGTATTAACTAGCAAAAGGGGTTGTATCGCTATCGCATATCATTAATGAGTAAAGTTGACAACACCGTACTGCACATTAAATATCGGCTACATAAACTTTCTGACTTGTTAAGCTTCCAGAAATAAAAATATATATAATAATAAATAATAACCAATAATGGTCAAAACATTCTTTTTGAACTAACTCTGTAGTTGGCTGTTGTTAAAAGCCGTATAGGGGAACAAGGTAGGCTAAATTAATACAAATGCATTCTCAAAGGAATATAGTTTATTTGGACATAAATATTTCAAACACTACATTAATACTGTAGACACTTCCTTTCGTATTTACAAGGTCATCCAAACAGACATATTGATCAGTTAGTAGGGTCCTTGGAGCGCCCTGGAGGCAGGGTATGGTCCGGCGTTGGCGGCCCTGGACAGCTCAGTCTCCTCGTAACGCACCTCGGGCTTGTAACCCTCCTCATCAGCCTGGTAGTCCACAACCTGCAGACGTCCATCTGGCAGCAGCACGCGGTAGGAGCCCTGCGCCGTCTCTAGCTGACGACTCTCCTCCTGTCCAAACTGACTGCCTGACTCGGCATCCTCCACGGCGTACGAGAACTGGTAGTTGGCTGGCTCCTGCAACATATACCACACACTCTGCAGTCCTGCACAACATACGATAACCGATAGTTGGCTGGCTCCTGCAACATATACCACACACTTAGCATGCTGTGTCAGCAACAGGTGTGTTAGTATAGAGGTGGAAGATACTCACAGCTAGAGGGTCCTGCTGAGCGCTGTAGCCGGCCAGGGGGGCACCGTACTGGGCGGCAGGGGCACCCCTAGAGAAGTCGCCGGGCGCGCCATACGTGTTGGCGGGAGCGCCGTACTGAGTCGATAGAGCGTTCACTCCACCGAATCGGCTGGAAGCGTCAGGAGCTCCATACTGGGCCGACAAGAAGGAAGGGCCTGCCAGAGGGCCGGCAGGGAAGGCGGGCGCACTGTAGGCGTTGAATGCGGCAAGACTGCTGGGAGCACCATACCTAGTGGAGAGTGGGCTAGGTGTGTTCAGACGACTGTTGAAACTACGGCTAAATGGGGCAGCGGAAATCCCCCTGAATGGAGCAGGAGCCCCATATCTGGTAGACGGCGCACCGAACCTTCCAGAGAGTTGAGAACGAAATATCGGTCCTCCATTTCTCTGCGCAGGTGGTAGATATTGCCGTCCAACTGGTGGCTCTGCTACTATGCAGCCAATCAAAGCAAACGCCACTGCCAGGATAATCTGCAATGGAAAAAAATAGTTAATGGTCACCATACTTCATTTGTGCAACAAAATGTCTATACACTGTGTGCAACACGTCAGGTATTTTCATTACATCAAAATTGTTATATTATATAGACTAAGTATTAAATAGAACATACTTTAATAAGTAACATAAAAATACTGACAGTGAATGCGAGTTATTTATCCTGTGCTGTAGAATTAACTTTTTTTTCAAACTCTCGCATATTTTACAGAAAAAGGAAACTTAGCAGTGTATTTGATATGTTTAACCGATGAGCATCGTAAAGAGCTTAACTTAATAATTCTTAGATGTTTAAAATACGAGGGGAAATGTAACATTAAAGAATTATTCCTCCTAAGGAAATCTTTTGATGTAAAAAATAACGTACATAGCCATACAACTATCGTTATAAGCTGTAAAATATTCAAAAGCTATTGCAATATTACTTGAAATATGCTATTTACACGAGTCGTTTCTTGATTCTCTTATCTAACGGAAACCACAGTCCCTGTAGACACGAATGAAAACACAAAGCATAGTTATAACTGGTTATTGATCGAAATCGTAGCAACGCCGGGTGTATGCAGCCACCTATAGCCTATATAAACTGAAAGGTTCCACTTTCATTACAAGGCAGTTAAATCACGTATTTTAAAACTGCTAAAAGTAGTTTTGTATGTGCACGAAAGTCCAGTCTTGATTTACAACAATCATTATATGTAAACATAGTTATTGTTTTCCTTGCAATTTACTTAGAAACTGAGTCTTAGCGGTTAATGCAAATACTGGTTATGGCATTAATAGCGCATGATCATTAATATTACCTCAAACAAATTACAAACCTTACTTCAAAGCTGAAAATGATATAAAGGAGGAGATATCGTAGGCCTAATGCTCGGAGATATACGATCGTCAATGAGTCGGGCCAGTTTCATGAGTCTAGACTCTGGACGGGGCAAGCCGCGCATGACACCGTACTAGGTATGGAGTCTTACAACTTTAAATATTACCCCTAGCTCCAAACGAACTGAAGTCTATGTGTGAGTTGTTTTCCCGAGCCACTTGCCTATCTGCCTATTGTATCGGATGGTCAGTATGTACTTTTTCTAAACGCATATGTCGGAATACTATGCACTTAGTTCGAGAAAAAAAACTTCAACACGATGAAATTCAAAGAGGTTGTAGTAACGGTTACTTCTTAAAAGCAAAGTTTAAACAGAAGCGCTGATTGATCGGTAGTGTTCTCCGGATGTTATATGCGATGACCGATTAATTGGTTATAACAAATGTTTGAGCATTTCCAATGTTGGAGGAGCTATGTTACAATTATTAGAAGACTAAGTATTGGACTAAAATCTGTTACAATCTTAGAATAAGAGGGCATGGAACATATATTATGGGGAAAATACTAACTGAAATTGTCACTAAATTGAAAATTAAAGTGCTAAATTTTATAAATAGAAACACAGTAACAATGATTTTGCTAACTTAATGAGCTAGAAAGGTGCTTGCGAGAAGAGTTTAAGGTAAACTGCTTGCGATAATTTAACTATGGATATTTAATTTTAGCGCGAGTGGTTTCACTAAAGAAATTTGAGTTTTTTCTTCCAAAATATTCGCACAACTATACGACATATACTATTTGAAGTGGTACTTTATTATCAATTTATCATACTGATTCTTTGATATTGTCGTATACTATTTCAGTGTTAGTTTATTTCCTACGCCCTCTTCACTGTCAATTATTGGAGAGTACCTCGACCGGAACACAAGTGTTTGAAAGTAGTGATGTCTCCGTCCGATCTGGGACACCTTTAAATGTGCATGATTGAACTACACAGAAACATTTTTTTCTTATCGACTGCCGTTTTAACTGAAACCTACGGCTTCATTTCGGGTGCCAACTAAGTGTATTTTTAGAAATAAGGGAAGATTGTCTTACACAAATGAAGTTACGTAGACACATTCATAAAATATATTTATCTAAACATGCGTACACTAACATTCAATGGAGGTCAAACAGTGGTGTGTTGTTCTACTTGTTTTCAAGATTAGCATTTGGTATGTTTGATTATGTAAAATTTATTTTCATTTTCATACATTTGTATGAACAGTGAATGGCCAGCTCGTTTACAAAGTACAATTAATTCGATAGACTGTTTAGACAGTTGGTAAAACTATATAAGAGTTACTTATTCACTAGATTAAATATATTTACCTTGGATTTGTAGCAAGAAAACTTGTTTAATTTTTGTTGCACATGTAGCCTAACAATTCAAATCATGTTAAGCTGGGAATTCTTAATACATTACAATGTATCTACTACTGAAAGAAATAAGGCTTGTTAGGCCTTGTGTTTGAGCCTTCTATATAGAGATTTGAATGCATTAAATGAGGTGCGCTCATTACTACAAAAATATTTTTTCTTCTTGTTAAGTCTTATGATATTAGTTTTTGAACACAAAGTAAACATTAAGTTATATACTACTTATAAAACTGTCAAGTGCTACCGAGCACAAATTAATTAAGATTAATATATGGATTGTAATTGAAGAGGTAAATGGAGAAATTGAGACAGATGAAAATCCAAATACTCCAAAATCATAACATTAAATGTTGATAATAATCAATATGTAACCAATGCTCACGATTAGACAGTATTACTTTGTTTAAGGCTTGTTGGTTATTAAGTTCAGTGATACAAGTTAAGTAAGCAAGTAATAAATACATATAGGTATTTATGTTCAACGTGCCCAAACTTCAGTAACTCTATTGTAGCGTGCGCAACAGCAGTTTGGGTGGTGAAAGGTGACAATACCTTAGCCATGATGTTCAACGAACGCTCGTGTACAGCTCTCAGGGATGTGTGTGGTTTGATCCCCGAATGTGACTGACGACTACAAAACGATGCGAGTCTTATATAGTGGGAAACCTTCCACACTGAACAGAAGCGCGCGTGAGTGGTTTTGACACGGTCCGAACGGGCGTGACCTTCGCAGATGCATCTCCCGCGCGCGTCCATCTGCCGAGCTGCTGTCGCAACTGCAGTGAACCAGTTTCGTGGGTGGGGTGATGACCATCAGCGGAGCGGCTCCGCTCACCGACATATTCCCACAGGCGCACCTTCGCTTGCGCGTGAAGGCGGTTACGTTTTTAAAGTCCTGGATGACCATCAGTACATCTTCTGACTAGTTTCTTTTGGCCGCGGCAGATTGTCGATATTCATTAATGCTGTGGTCTTCGCATTGTCTGAGACTGGACTCAAATCAACACCATTCAACTCAAGATTTCACCACCACAGTACTGTTTACCGAAACCCAACACGGTCATTGAAAATTTTTCATGCTATGAGCGTTCTGTATTACCACTAAAATGTCTATCATCATTTAGGAGTAACTGACATGAATATTTTGTTGCAGACAAGATATTAAATCTGCGCTATTCATAAACTGACCCGCAGTATCTTCATCAAAGCGAAGTGTCTATATAAACAATTACAATGTTTATCTCTTCAGATTTTCACGACCACTACTCTTTAACTCACTCTTTGAATTAGCCGATCAGAAACTTTTTTCCATTTATTTACATTAGCATATGTGTTTCTCTACTCGTTTCTTAGATTAATACGTGCGATCTTCTCTAATACAAAACATTTAAGGTATTTTAGAATTATTCAAATGTATCTTATAAGAATTTCTATCACAAAAAATATTTTTGAGGCTACCATGTCGACTGATTGTAATTGTTTTAGTGGAATGCAAAACATTTAGTCATTTTGAAACTTTGTAATAGCAATGATTAAAATTAGTACATTGATTTTAATAATTCATTTAACTGTTTACACTTTATAGTATAGACAGTGTAATAATTTGATGTGTCGGCAAATATAACGCTACAAAAATACGTAGAATTTTATTTGCAAGCTAACCAATAGAAACAAGTACAGCAATGAATCCACTTTAAGCTCATTTTTTATCAACACCCGTTCTTATTATACAAGTAAGGTTTTTTACCACAAATTATAAATATGTTTGATGATTTCTTCAACTACGCGGTATTTAGTTACTACAATATACATTACCGAAAACAAATTATAATATCACTCATTGTACGGGTAAATTCTTCTTCATGCAACAATTATATAAGTGTAATACATCACATGTAATATCAGAACCTTTAATGCTGTCTTAAATGTTATGTTAGTAAATATATGTTTGCTGGAGAAAAGAAAGATGAATAGTAAAATAACCTTAAATATTTAAAATTATGAAATTTATAACACTTGCTTGGTTTCAGATAACGCAATATTGCTGTACAACAAACAAAAATGTGAACGTTTGGAAATGTTAAGCTCAAAAGAAGCAAATATCTTGTATCATCTTGCCCCAAGACCATATGCCCGAACCTATACAAATTCCGCTAATCATAAAAGCCATTGGTATGAATTATTACGTCATGACTAGGAATAGTAACTGTGACTGCAGACATATTGTGATAAGAAAATGATCATTAACACGGAAATATCTGTACATTTGAATAGTTTTTCTTAAACCGTCAATAAAAATAGTTTGAGAATTTTTGGTTTCTTGCCTTACATTTTTTATTTACTTTTTTATAATTTTTCCATCTAATTATACTGAAAATTCTCAGAATTTATCTATAGGACTGTAATCATTGTAATAAAAATGCAGGTGTAATGTGACATGTAAAGTAAATACATATATACTTATATACTAACCAGCCGGCTGCGGCGTTGCCCGCGTGAAATTATGTAATATAAACAGTAACTCTCGATAAAATAAAAATATGTGACGAAGGCATTTAACAGCTATTGTACTCAATAACAGCGAACTATAATTAACTGTATTAGCTCAGTGTAAAGAGCGCGTGTAATATCCTCGTATGATGTCATAGTAATTCCCATCGCAAAGTCTCGCACGAGATACTAACCCCTTCTACACCACAAACGTTATACAATACCTGAGTGAATGTTAAAGGCATGCCGTGATAATTATTTCGTATGTAGTGGCAACAGTCCAAAGAGGTTTTATTTATGAGTAGGTTGGCAAAAAGAAACGACTGTTGAATTATTTTTCCGTGATCATTCTCTTTTTTCGGGAGACTGTAACATTTTACTGCTTTTCACCTAAATAACTTTCCAATTTAATAAAAACCTGAAATTGATTTGTAGATATTTACATACGCTTCATTCCTATCAAAAAATAATCTCGATATCTCTGTGGGTATAAGCGGTACAGATGATTATTTGAAATCACATTACATTTTTTTAACAGCTTCCAAGGACGATTTTCGAAAAATCCTGAAATTACTTTTTTTATATTTATGTAAAGTTTATTTTAAAGCAAAAACCCTTTCCAATTTCAACTGGTTTAGGAGATAAAAGGGATTAATTAAAAAACATGTTTTATATTTTTAAGAGCTTTTAAGGACGAATTTCGAAAAATTGTAAAAATACTTTTTAGATATTTACTTAAGCATCATTTTAAAAAATCACTTTACTATCTGAAATGGTTTAGGAGAAATCACTGATTAATGAAAATCACATTTTACGGCTTTTCACCCCCTTAATTTTCGAATTTCGTAAAATCAAAAAATTTGCGAATATGCATTTCTTTGGGCAATATTATGAAGTTAAAATTTATGATAGCATTCCCGGTTAATGATATATCAGGGATTCTTTTAAAATATATTTCACCCATTTTGACCCCCTTAACTATCGAATTTCAAAAAATATTTCCTTAGTGGGTGCCTACGGGGCAAGTGGAAGCTTCCCTCAAAATTTCATGGTTCTAGGTCCAGCGGTTTGGGCTGTGCGTTGAAGAGTGAGTGAGTGAGTGAGTGAGTGTTTCAGGACACTTCATTTTATATATTAAGATATATTTTTTGGTTAATTTTTTTCTAACAACTTATTGAAAGTAACTGCTAAAATACGATTATTTATTCATCTGAATTTTTGAAACTAAGAAAGATTGGTTAGATGTCCTATCCAGGTGCCTATCACCTTGTGTGTATTCCCCTCTCCCCACCATTAAAACAAACTATAAACTGGAGAAATTTTGACTTGAGAATTTGGAGTCAAACATTTATTACGAAATGAAACACAAATTTCACAAATTTACGAGTACTTAACTTTACTTAAGCTAGAAACAATTAGAAAAGAAATCATCTGAGGGACATACAACCAACAAGCTAAGTTTCCCGGCGAGAGCATACGTTCAGTCACGTTATGGTTCATTTTATATCTTCCAGTAGTCAGAAATATCTAAAGGAAATGTTAATATGACTTCGAGGTATTTTTACGGCTCTTTAAATAATAGGCATTAGGAGCTGATGAGGGTAAAGTGGAATGAAGGGTCAACACAACATTTATGCTCGAGACAGGATTCGAACCCACGCTAAGGAGGCGATGTGACGTCGACAGTCATTAACATAGCTATGTGCTGGGCGAAATGTTGACGTTAGTACGGTTTTCTACATGCCAAATATGTTCTTGAATCGTACCAAGCTCACTTTAACTCCACAGCTGTGGAAGTTGGGGTCCATCTCAACGTATTAATTCTCCACTCGAAGACGTGGTCAGGCGTCCCTCCAGCTAAAATCTTTTGGGAAAATATTATGCACGTCTGATTTACTTCATCACTCAGAGTACAACGCTATCAGATAAGTTCTGTACACAGAAAAACTCCATATAGCAATTTAAATGAATGTAGAACATTTTGATACCTAGAAATGAAAAATACACAGAATTAAATTTCCAACGTTGGCAATGGATTTTGGTTGACATAACGTAAACGTAAATACGTCCTTATATTAATTATAAACATAATTAAAGTAAAAATATAAAATTCGCGATACAGACTGGGGTTTACAAAATATAATGAAACATTACCTACCAGTAGAAATTTAATATAAAAAAATGACGTCTGACCAGTATACAATTAAAGTGACAGCCAATTAAATAATTTGTCTACAACATTATGAACAGCTCTGGAACTATTTAAATTAGTTTAACTTGACTACATATTTTCAAAAATTATCAAGTAAAAGTAAAATCGCAGTTACATTTCTCTTTACATGCTATTTTGAATAATGTTTCCACATGAAATACTAAATACCTTATCTCAGATCTCATAGAGAAATTAAACGATTCGTACTAAATTCCATACATCTGTTCACCCATAGTAGCATCGGCGGTTTAGCGGTTCAGACAATTATTTTCTAAATTATGGCTACGTCGAATATTCCGGATACATAAATGAGCCCTTTTGATCGAAACATTATAAATTTGTGTACTAAAACTTACCTGCTTAATGTAGTTAGTCATACGCAGACGTACTGTCAAGAGGGCTCTCGGTTCAAATTCTTGTTAAAGCGGGTTCATATATTTATTATTCGAGTGGTAAACAAATTTTCTGTGTAGTGGTTTTGTAAACTATCAAATTATAGTTTTACCTGCCATATATACTTGTAAGCCATACGACATAGCTGAGAGGAAATCACGATATGTATGTATTCATAAATTAGAAACACATTCTTGATATTTACTGTTTCATCAAAATCAGCCAACATGGTGTAAAATATTAAATTAAATTTATCTGAATATAAATTATACATTAAGTGTGAAAGTAACGATTTATAAATAAAATATTATGCTGCATAATGTTTTGCAAAATCATATAGAAAACTTAATTTTTTCTTATAACCCCTAAACAAATATTAATTTAGTTTTAATGGTTTCCTTCAACACAATTACAAAACTGTAACCTCGTAGTGCATGTTATTCAGTATATTTAGTTATGCACATATCCATATTATCATTATTAACTGAAGTGATTAATATGCTGAGTAGCTAGAATACGGTGTGACATTTGCACAGTTTTAGTTCAGTGTACCCAGACGCTGATAAAATGCCAATGAAATAACTGAAAGAAGTAAAAACCGTAGGACACACAAATTTTAATACTATTGATTTTGTTACTCTGAATCATAGTCTTCCAAAGTTGTAGTTTACTCCTATATCACGAAAATGGACGCCAACATTTAAATTAACAGTATAGTTTGATTTTATTTTTTTAATTAATATGTCAATGTCCAAAACGTGACCATTATTAAAGTATGAATATCTAACTGAAATAATTTAAAAATATTGTTAATTTAAATTGTGACTGATTAAATACATATTGGGACATATTGTAACTGAATTTGAAAAATTATGATTCCTTCTTTATTTAAACACAATAATATTTGACTGAGAATAGTAATAAATCTTTCGGAATATGTGCAAAAGTAAAATTAATATTATATGGTCTTTGAAGGAGATGAGAAACTTGTTCTCTGGTTAAGAAATATGGAGCAAGCCATTTGTGCGGATGATACCGGTTAAAAAGAAGAAAGTACTTTCGACAGACTGACCGCCTGTCATGTTGAAATCGCAGCAGCCTTGCCGTATTGGTCAAATACACATTATTGGGTATATAAGGAGGATTAACTTCAGAGGGATGTCAGTGAGGAGCGAAGAGGCTTTCTAGGTTCCAGTAAGGAAAAGGACATCAAAATGGTTAAGGTAGTACCCATAATATAATTAAAATTTAAATAAACTTGATTCCTGAGCAGACAGAATTTCGTTACAAATCAATCTTCAACAATTCTTGTATCATAATATTTTCCGTCTGATAAATAAATAATTTCATCTTCAAAATTGCGTTTTGAATTTTTTAAATATAAATTTAGGTCTACAAAGAAAAAAATAGTTTTCTTTAAACTACTTCCTTTTAATTAAATAAAATCATGTTTTCATTAAGTAAAATAATTTAGAAAATATACAATTTCGCAAGAAATTGAAGGCTCATTAATTTTTTTATACTATTTTGGACAAGCTTTATCTCCTTTAGCATTAAAGAAAATTGAAAAAAAAAAATACCCGTAACATGTTGTATCTTTGATAATTTTTTATCAAATGCCAGACGAAATTAATTAAAACGTGATAATAACCTGTCCGGCATTTATTCATACTGAAATAGAAGTTACCTTCAGGTAACTACTCTGTTATCAGTGTTCAGTTGAAACTTCACTACTTAAGAGCTGTCGATTATTGTAATTTTTTGGCAGTTAGAGATTATATACAACGTATTATTAGTGCAACATAATACTACGAACGACAATGTTTAAGCTAATACGTTGGGCAATTTAAATAATCAATTAAAATAATTAATATATGCTTACATAAAATAAAAAGGTAATGTAAGCACTTAGACGTATGCTGATTGTTATTTTAATATATAGTATGTCCTGTGCATATCTGTAAAATACATTCAAAAATATTTAAATTTATGATTGCCTAAATGTATTACTTAAAAAGGGACTAAAATTTGCTACAATATACGAATTTACAATAACTTGTTTAGATAACAAATACAAATATAAACAACAATAAATATATTTCAAAATATTTAATATTAAATGTAAATAGACTTAAAATATTAAACTTAATCTCAGAAAAAAGTTATAGAAATATAACTTCCAGACACTTAGATTAGGAAGTAATTAATTGTTACATCGACAAAGTGTATAAGGATGCTTAAACGTTGCAGATTTGTAACTATCAGCATTTCTGCAAATTATTAAATTTATATTAATACAGTAATATTGTCCATGAAAGATATTTAAAGATGTTTACAGTGTCTAAATTTAAATGTGAGTAAAATATGAAACTAAAATCACTCATGAAAAAAGTTTCAAAACGAACATTGTCTTCCTTTCTAATACTTAGCAAAATTATTTTTCAGGTATTCCACCCCCTGATTATTCTTTTGGCAGCGGGCGCGATGTCAGAGCCACCAGCGGCACGACAGTACCTGCCTCCAGCAACAGTTCGAGCTGTTCCTCCAAGTGTATTCAGTGTACCCTCTCCTCTGTATGGAGCACCCTCACCAATCATCAGAGCTTCCCTTGCTAGAAGACGTCTGAACTCCCCCAGCCCTCTCTCGGCCAGGTATGGTGCTCCCAGCAGTCTTGCCGCATTCAACGCCTACAGTGCGCCCGCCTTCGCTGCCGGCCCTCTGGCAGGTCCTTCCTTCCTGTCGACTCAGTATGGCGTTCCCGCCAACACGTATGGCGCGCCCGGCGACTTCTCTAGGAGTGCCCCTGCCGCCCAGTACGGCGCCCCCCTGGCCGGCTACAGCGCTCAGCAGGACCCTCTAGCCGTGAGTATCTACCACCTCTATGATTGCACATCTAGTATTGACACAACGTGCTGATTGTGTGCTATATGTTGCAGGAGCCAGCCAACTATCAGTTCTCGTATGCTGTGCAGGACTCCAGAGTGTGTGGTATATGTTGCAGGAGCCAGCCAACTACCAGTTCTCGTACGCCGTGGAGGATGCCGAGTCAGGCAGTCAGTTTGGACAGGAGGAGAGTCGTCAGCTAGAGACGGCGCAGGGCTCGTACCGCGTGCTGCTGCCAGATGGACGTCTGCAGGTTGTGGACTACCAGGCTGACGAGGAGGGTTACAAGCCCGAGGTGCGTTACGAGGAGACTGAGCTGTCCAGGGCCGCCAACGCCGGACCATACCCTGCCTCCGGGGCTCTCCAGGGACCTTACTAAGGGCGATTATATCTCGAATATTGAAAATGAATGATCTCTTCGTGACTTTCATATAAGTTACAGTTGTCGAAAAATATCTGAAAACAAATTGTGGAAGGGTATCTATTGTTTATTTATTAAAATATATTTGCTCATATCCTGTTTTATCTGTTAAATCGTAGCTATCCCTTTTCGTACTATTCTAAGTAAAATCGGTGTTAATACAATTAAACTATTTTACTGTGTTACCACATAATTTGCAAAGTTACGACATAACCGAGTATTAAACATTTTCTCGCATAATTTTAATTTAGAAACATAACTAAACATTATCAATAAATGAACAGATATTGTATACAAATTACATTTGTTACACCTTACATTCAAACAGTAAATTTTTTTGTTATTGTTTCTAAAACCTGTTGATTACTGCTAGTAAATTTGCTGTTATGGAAATATTGTGAATCATATTAATAGTTTCATACATTCGTATAAAAAATTTAAAAAGTTGTCTTTCTTTAAAAAAGTTTTTAATTCACTGCAACACAATGCAATATTTATTAGAAATCACTATTTTCAATTATTGGTAAATTTTTGAAAGGATAATTTTTTTAAAGTCGAAGAATATACATTCTTTAAATTTTAGCTCTAAAAACTACATACGTACAACTGATCACAATGCAACCTTCGTATCACTTTAATTAATTATTGTGTTACACGACTTATTTTAGAATAAAAAAATATTTTATGAGTATTATGTAAAGTTATGAAGACATTTATAAAGTAATTAAATGAGAATTTAACTTTTGATACATTAGAACCATTTAAAAATAAAATAAAATTAAAATGTTTGTGATGAATATAAAACTAATTAAACGAATTGGTTATAGTACCTGCATTAAAAAAATTCGTGGACTGTGGTCATCTCAAAATGCTTTCTGTATGGAATCCTGATGTGAATACCGCTATCAGTCAGCATCTTGCGCTTAGGGGTGATTATGCAAGGCGAGCAAGAGCCTTTCTAGTCCGCGCACTTCTATGCCTCTGTTGAGCTTGTTGTGTTAAGAATATTCAACAGCACAAGTTGAAGTCTACACACACACACACTACATGTATACACACATATACTTTGACTTTGCTTTGCATTTCCGCAACATTCTGCCTTGGAATGTAATAAAATGACAACTTTGTCGATGCACGCTGAATTACTTATTTTTAGGTAATTTTCCTGAACTTAATAAGTCGTAAGCAATTGACATAAATATTATTTAATTATAAAAGGTGAAAACATTAAATAAGTTAGTTTCCGAGGGTAAGTAGTAAATGCAATTCTTTGTTTTAAGAACGGTCTCTAGTTAAAACATGTTTTATTATCCCTCTAAAGTGTGTACTACAACTTTAACATATTTTCACGTTATCCCCATATTTCTTTCTTTTTCATTTGAATACATCTTAAAATTTTTGACACTCAAAAAATCTGGTTGAAACGTGTAAATGCAGCGTTCTATTGAAGAATAGTTCCGAAAATCTGACGCTACATTTTACCTTCCTGGATCATATTTTAGTAACTTGATACAACTGTTATATAAAATTTTCTCATAAAGGAAAATGATCAAAAACTATTATATTTTATTAAAGTACTGTGATATTAAAAAAAACATTAACTACCTAACGTACAGGATAGTCAAAAATTTTAACATTCAGAAGTGAACAATAATATCAAATTCAGAAGAAGGGTTGCTTCGTTTAAGACGAAAAATTTTTTCCAACTACACGTACTGCTATTTCGAATTTTCTGCGTAAATTGTGTTAATCATTACTGTGTATCTTTTGTAAAATGTCAGGTTGTCCAATAACACTCCAATGGCATATTGCAAATTTCCCAATACAGTTTACTTACGTGAAATGCAAAATAACTCACAACTATATATCAGGGTAGTTAAAACGACAAAATAGACCAAACCAATTTAACCTCAAAATAATGAATTTGAAGCTGTAAACAGTGGCGTTATTTTAGTAATTTTGTCGTCTAAGGAGCCTAGGACACCAAAACATAAATATCAATAACGTCGTAAAAGTTCTGTACGAACTGCACTGCAGAAATAATACGTGTGAATCACGTGTGTTTTTATGAACTTCGCTTAATCTTTAAGTGTTTCCTTTAATAAAGGTTTATATTCTCGCGTGTTAAGTCTACATCCATCACTGTGTCTTGGTAGTCTATGTACAACTGCATTTATAACTAAAAGCCAAACAAATGGTACGTGTGTGGTTTCGTTAATAACCGATCAATTATGTACGGCTGAAGATTAATCGCGAATCATAAAGCTAAAAACCTAAAAACGACCAAAAGTGTAAAACGACCAAAAGCGTAAATCGAATCCTAAGAGTTTCGGAAACCCGAATACGAATATGATCTTTGAAAGAACTGTGCAATGGGAGTGCATAGCTGGATTCAGTTTCTTGGACGTACTCCATTGCAAATTGAATGACTGACAAAGAAAACTAAACAAATAAAATAAAACCATAATATAAGCAGAGTATGCTTTAGTCATCTTGCTGACTAATGCATACTCTGTTATATTATGGTTTTCTTTTATTTGTTTGGTTTTCTTTGACAGTCATTCAATTTGCAATGGAGTACGTCCAAGAAACTGAATCCAATCACGAATACGAACGCTAGTCAAAAATTTATCAGAAGTGCAATTACCGTAGTTTAAGTTAGACCTTAATGTAGGCCTATATATTATTTCATATGTCTCAAATAATGTGAAGTATATAACTATGACATTACTGACGATAAGGTGGTAAAATTTTATTTACAAAACACCACAAATCATGTAATTGTCAGTACATAAAATAGTTATCGAAATAATCGTGGTTACTTACTATGAAGTAATACAAATTCTATGATGCTGTAGCATGTTTAAGATTTTACTGAGTTATCATAAAACAGCATGTCTCAGCTAATGAAAAAGTCTGTAAGTGTAAATTACCTACTCTCACAGTTTTCGCGAAACTTGCGATTAAATAAAAATATAATAACTTGGCAGACAGGCAACACACACAACACCAAATAGCACACGGTTGCAGATATCAACGGGGAAAGTAAACGCACCCTGGTACATAATACTGGCTACAACCAACCATCTGTGTGCTATTCCTATGGCTGGATACTCAAGCATTCTTAAGAGTTAGTGGGCGCTAGCCTTGTTTTATGTCTGATGCACGGAAACGGGGAAATCGATAAGTTGGATATAACACGTCCCATCAAACAACCTAATCGCCTCTAGGCGCGAAGGACTAAATTAGCGCGCAGTGTTTTCGTACCAACCGTATTTCAACGGGACTTCAAGCGATGACCCTAGTATTTTATTTCTGCAAAGTATGAGATAAAGTCCAATGCAGGTTCCTATGATTCAGTTTCCGATTACGGTTGATATTTTCTCAGGTACAGCAACGTGAAACAAGCGGACGGCATTTATAAAAGCATAGGGACTCAGTTTGAAGGGTGTCTTCTTGTTGTAGATAAACGTATTGGAAATAATTATAATAGATATACAAGAAATAATATTTTCCGTACCACGCTACAGCACGTCTCACGCGCCAGGTCCAATAACTCTTAAGAACTTTTGAATTATCAAATGTTATTATTAATCAATTAAAGAGGACACCAACCACTTCCAATGTATAATTTTTCTGCGATATTTGTAATAATCTAGTTTATAGCTCCAACTTCGACGACTTTTCTGCCTTTAAGACTTGCTTTGTACTATGTTTCACACGCAACACACCCACCCACTCACGCACAGATACATGTATATGTGTGCATTTATATCTCTGAATAAATTTTTCGTATAAAACCTGCCACTGTAGATTGAATGCATATACAGCAGTGTGTGTGTATGTATGTGTTTAAAATTGCTAGAATCTACTTTGCTCAAGTTTTTAATATTTCGCAATTAATGTAACTGTCAACGAGATGTTCAGTCCTACATTCCTCAACGACAAATCCATTACTGATTTGCATCAGAGAATATAAAGGAAGAATTGCTAGTTGTACGTTAAAAACTGGTTTCTATCTTGTACTAGATGGTACCTGTAAATTTGTTCGCAGAATTTTCAATTTAATGTGGTGTTGTTTAAAAAGCAGAATTTTGAAAAGTACTAAATGGTACAAAATTATACTATGGGACGATTATTGACTCTAGAAAGTAATTTTTTCACAAATTTTTTTGAGTTTACTGTTTCTCCCGTGTACAACATTTTGACACCAGAACCCTCGTCACTGAAATTTGGACTTTTTTTGGGCAGAGACCTTTACCGGTTAACGCACAATAATTCACCAAAACTTATCTTAAGCGAATGAATGGTTTAAGGACGCATTGATAGACAAACAAAGAAACAAACATATTTGTAAAATTGTTGGGATAGTTTTATTATGGCGCATTGTTTAAATTGTTATTGCTGTGTTTAGTGTAAATATTGCGCTCTCATACCCTACTTAACACCATAGGGTATGCAATTTTAAAATAATTTCTTAGTGCTCTCTTACGTTATAAAAGAAACTCCAATACAAAATTTCCTGCTACTACACCGACCAGATTAAGCTGGGCGTTGCTCGTCAGTCAGTGTCAAGAGTTTTATTAAGTAGTTTGTCACGAATGGCGATTATTAACACTGTTACAAATATGATGAGTTATAGGTATACATTTATTGAAATTGCATTGCACTGGTGATCATATGTTAAGCATTTGTACTAATTCTAGGCAAGATAGATATGATCTTTAAAAGAACTGTGCAATGGGAGTGGATGACTGGATTTATTTTCTTGGACCTACTCCATTCCGAAATAAATGACTGTCAAAAGAAAACTAAAGATAAGACGAGAAAACATAAATAAGCAGAGTATGCTTTAGTCATCAGGATACATACACAACATGAAATTCCAAAACTGGAATCTGGTCAGATAAAACAAGGAACAAAACAGAAAATACAAGAAATAAAAAATATAAAAATAAACCTAAGTTAGCATGCGTTACAACGATGAGACGAAACAAAAACGCAAACAGAAATACAGCAAACGACACAACGATGAGATGAAACAAAACACAGTAGTTTTCCAAACTGTCAGTATTAACTACTGACTATTTGAAAAACTACTGTAATTTGTTTCGTCTCATCGTTGTGTCGCATGCCAACTTATGTTTCTTTTTATATTTTTGTTATTTCTTTTATTTTTTGTTTTGTTCCTTGTTTTATCTGACCAGATTACAGTTTTGGAATTTCATGTTGTGTATGTATCCTGATGACTAAAGCATACTCTGCTTATTTATGTTTTCTTGTCTTATCTTTAGTTTTCTTTTGACAGTCATTTATTTCGCAATGGAGTATGTCCAAGAAAATAAACCCAGTCAGGCAAGATATAGGTATAATTTCATGTTAGATTTTTCGACTGACATTCAATGTATAATTTTTAAGTGTTTGTATCAAGGTGACATTATTTAATATACTTACGTACTGCAAATATTCAACTAATGATACACGATAAACTTACCTAACACATTTCTTTATTTAATAATACAAAAATTGTGACTAAAAGTTCAAGGAAGTTATAAATACTGTTATTTTTTTCGCTATACGAAACACTGAAAAATTTTTTGCAGTTGCGTAAAATAGTTAATACAAAATATATTTAAACTACGTTTTTAAACACGTCGTTGAACATTTCGACAGCAATAAAGAAAGGTCCGTATGCGAAGAGTTATATTTGTATAAACAAGTTAATTTGTGGATAACTACTGATTTTCTTTGGAGAATATACACTTAAATACTAATTTTGCAGTAAATGTTGCCTTCCAAATTATTTTGTTGCAAATCCACATTTTTGGTAATCCGAATTTTTTAATCGCGACTAAAATGTTTTTGCGGTTAGAACAAAAAGTATTTTGCAGGGTTAATTATAACTAATACTTTGTAGGTGCCGCAAAGTGTTGTTGAATGTGTGTACAAAGTGGATGATCTGACTATCAAAATGTTAGCCACGAATTTCTTCTCAGCAAAGAGGAACGGAAGTAGGCGTTTGTTTTATTTGCCTCTGAGCTGTTATTTACGTAATAATACCTTCTGGCCAACGTACTCGTTGTAACTTCAAGTCGCTTGCTAATGATAAATACTGTTTCTTCATCGAGGCCACGAGATCCCTTTACTTTTTCTGTTAAAGTAAGGTCCATAGAAGGTTTCAATGAGGTAACAAATAGAAGTTGCCTTATGATAACATCAATATAACCTTTATGAAACACGGTTTTTTTCAGTTAAAATTCACGTTGCCTGGCGTGACGCAATTATCTCTTAGGACCTGCGTTAATGTTTATTGTTCTATAACTTGTAATTAATACTCATCTATAAGTAATTAACTATAACCACATTAGTGCCACGGGGATTTCGGGGTTAGCGTATTATCAAAAATTCCTGAATATGTGATTGTTTGTAATCTAATCTCAAGACTTCAAAACACCAGTTTAATTAATTGAATGGCATATAATCTATGCACTGTATAGAGGTTGTGCAAAGCTTGTTTTGTGTAGTGCATGCTAAGATCATTGAATAGGATTGTATCCCGGGAAATATTTTCTGTAGATCTGGAGGAAGACCCCCAACACACGAATTTTAAAACTTGTGTGCTCGCACTTTGAGCTATTATATATTGAAATGTTTGTAAGGTAAAGTAGTTGGTTTTACGCCTCGTTGACAGCGAGGTCATCAGAGATGTTGACACCAACTTAACACAGTGGCAGGAGGTTGGAAAGGAGTCGGCCGTGGCCTTTGTTAAAGAACCAGTCCAGTATTCGCCAGCAGCAATTTCGAGGAAAAATTGAAAACAGAAATAAGGATGGCTGGATCCGGGGGATCGAACCAGGATCCTCCAAAATGCGAGTCCTACGTGTTACCGTTGTGCCACCTCGCTCGGTTAAAATGTTAGTAAGTAAGCACTTTTAACAATTTACGTTATAATTTAAGTTTGTAATACATAACTGTCCAATTTTCCGTTTCGAAGTGATAAAATAACAGTTGCTCTTTGAACGATTCCTACGATCGGTTAGTATTACAAACTGAAATATTTGTATAGACATACGCCATTGCAAGCGTATTTTGTAAAAAAAAAAAAAAAAACAATATTGGTTGTAGTCAAGAAACGTAAAATTCTGAATAGACTGTTGGAGTTCCTCAGTTTGTACATATTGTGCCTAAAGATGTGAACACTTCCCGAAGCTTCGAATTAGTTGTCAAAGGAATGACGCTATTTTTATAATGTGTTTACTTTGTTGTATTGCCTGTGTTGACGTCCATCCTAGTCTCGTAGTCATCTGTGTTGTCGTCGTATATTTTTGTCGGCATTTTGCGTACGCATTATTTGTTGTTTTATTGTATTGTTCTTTTTTGTGTCGTAATTCTTGCTACTACAACTTTATACCGTTCCAGAGTTAGTTTGTGATGTTGTTGCTCTAATTTATTTTGGTTTTCCTGTCGTCTATCCGGATACTCGCTTTTTTCCGCTTTACGTTTTACTGTGGGATTTCCAAGCAACTCGGCCACATTCTTTCGCAATCACGTATGTACATAAAATAAGTTTAGTTAGTAATAAAATAAGGTGCAGGGAACACTATGTTGTTTAGCTAATTTATCACATATAAATGAGAATGCCCTTTTCTATGTACATGTGTAGACGTGTACCAAATAGTAATACATATATGTAATAAACACATATATGATATACATTATACATTCATTATCTCTATTTATAAAAGAGAACACTGACTGACTGACTGACATACATGTCAAACTGCAGCCCAAACCACTGGACCTAGAACCGTGAAATTTTTGTGTGGGTTCCCCTCAGGTCGTAGGCAAGTATTAAGGGGGGATTTTTCGAAATACGACCTCAAAGGGGGTGAAAAGAGGTTAAATGTGTATCTGAAGAAACATCGTTAGACCACGAACCCGACAAAATATCATCGTGATTTTTATTTTAATAGGACACACATAAAAATGCATATTAGCTAAATTAAGGATTTTTCGAAATTCTACTTTAAGGGGGTGAGAATACCTTAACTGTGTTTCCGATTAACTATCGATAACTATCGAATTCTTCGGGATAGAGAGTTTGTATTCACTTCAAAATGTTGCTTACGTAAATACATTAGGATTTTTTGAAATTCTACCCCCAAGCAGTAAAAAGGGGCAAAATCTGTTTTTTTAATCATCTATATCACTAAAACACAATTGACTATCGTCGTGATTTTTACTTCAATTGGTTACGTGCACAAATGTTTATAACAGGACTCCAAAACGTTTCGAAATTCCTTAAGTAAGGGGGTGAAAATACGTGAAATGCGTTTTAGATTATTCCTCTATAGTCTATCTATCGAACCAATCGAGATATTAAAATGCTCTTTGCTTTAGATTGATGCTTATGTAAATATCTAAATACTAATAAAATACACTTTCCGAATTCGGCCCCAAAGAGGTAATGAAAGGGTAAAATATGTTTTCGATTCACAATCGATATATATCGACCACATTTATTTTTTGTATAGCGACATAATTTTTGTATAAGATTGATGCTTACTGTAAGACCTGAAAAGGTATTTCACGAATTTTTGAAATTCGCCAACTAAGGAGATGAAATGGGGTGAAAAGTGGTGAAATGTGTTTTCAATTAATCGTCTATATATCTTGAACCCAGCTGGCAATTATCGTGTTTTCCACGTCCACGAGATACCAATAAAGTATTCTAAAACGTGACTATGGGGTTATTCGAAATTCTCTCTCTTAGGAGGTGAAAATACGTGTAATGTGTTTTAGACAAATGCTCGATATCTATCGAACCCGTCGAGATATACAGTTAATTTTTGCTTCAGGATGATGATTACAGAAATAGTCCCAAAGCGGTTTTAAATTTTTCGAAATTCGAACTCTCAGTACTGTGCAGAGGTAATATGTGTTTTTTAATGAATGATCGATTTTGTTTCTGCTGAACGGGCTACCGTCGTGATTTGCACTTCAATTGGATACTTACACAAGTGTCTAAAATGTGAAATTAAAATATTTCGAAATTCGAGACCCAAAACTCCCAGCATTTATTACCCCCCTTAAACTTCCAAGAATGGTCATTTTGACCGCACTGTAAAAATTTAGTTTTAAATGTATATTTTGCATAGTATTTACTGTATAAAATTGCACACATTATTTTAGCATGAATACTTTGTAATTATTTTTACATTAGTGATTTTAATAATTTTTTTTTTTCGTCTGGATACAAATCAAAATATTATGTTTGTCATTTTATAGCTAACGTTTATTTTAATTAAATATATATTTTTATTTTCCTGAAATTAAATAACAATTGTTTGGTGTATTCACTTCAGTCAGTATAACATACATACTATTATCTACAAAGATTTTGTAAAATCAAAACTCTTACATTTAGAGAGAAATATTTCTCATTTTATATGTTTGTTTGTTTTACCCTTACAAACCAGGCAGACAGATTTTTTTTACAACTTTGCCTGTGCATTAAGGCGCGGCCAACCAAGCGCCTAAAATGCGTTGCAATGGGTTGGAAAAACTAGTTTTGTAACGAAACTATTCCACATCGGCCCATTGTGTCAAGGTACGAAAAGAAAATATTCTTCAAACAATAATGGAAAGTTATTTTCAAGGTATCACATCCATTAGACAAATTATTTCGGAGTCCCTCAAAACAGCCAAAAACAGCTTTTTCAACCTGTTACATCTCAAAACCTAGTTACGCGATTCGTGTAAAACTACTCTAAAAACACGTAATGAATTTTGCTTAAAACTTTTCACCATAAAAAGATGGGGTCACCGCTGAAAGTAACAGTCAAGTGGGTGATCTAAACTACCATTGCGCGTCGTTTCAGTATCTAGCAGTAGAGGTGATAACCGCACCAGATGAGCCGGTCAACATCGCCCTAAGCGCAGTGCCTCACTCGCACAAACACATGGCCTGCAGGCTTTCGCCTTAATATTTATTGTTTGGCAGGCACGTATTAATTTGTGAATTTATTATGAAATGCTTGCATCGATTTGCACGAAATATATTACATTTTATGCTAAGATATCCGCTATTATTATCGTAAGCATATTTTCCAAATTTAACGAACCATTTGTCAATGATTAATGCAGTTACAAAAACAGCCTTTTCCAAGATTTTGCAAAAAATGTAACCCCATATCGGCAGTAAACATATTTGTATAAAGGTATACGTCCACAATTCGTTTGTTAGCATTGAATGCAACCATTTTACTAAACTGTGCGTATATTAAGTGATATTTCCGCAGATCCCGAATATGTGTTATTATCCAAGTAGTTTAAAACACATATAATTAAATCGTCAATAGTAACTTTCAGTGATTTTTAATAAAGTTTAGTCTTGAGCCGCGTTATTTTTGTTGACTAGACATCCACTATGTCTTTAAGAATCAGTTGCTTCCATATAATTATGTTCTGTCATGGAAGTGTATAAGTAAGATTTTATTATGTATTTGTTGAAATTTAAATGAATTGTGTGTATATATATATATGTCTTATCACGGAGCTTAAACTTAATTTTGGCAGTTTTGTTGGGTTATCAGTGTTTGTGAGTTTTTAGTGATTATATTAAAACAATTAAAATACTTTGTTGGTCTTCGACAGTGTGAGAAGTTGAGTATTAGTTACAATCTTGAATGTGCTTTGTACTTTACATTTTTTACTAAGTCACTAGCTTACACAGTGACTCACCACCCAATCCATGCCAAATTACACTAAATAATACTAAATCAAATTATAACCTTACATGTTTTTTTTCAGTGCTTCAAACATATATACACTATCGTGTATAAACTTAAGTGCTCCTGCAACACTTTACCTCAATGATATTTTACGGTCCACTGTAAGGAGACCGGGGCTAGTTGTTACACGGGGAATGTTGTTACATCGTCGTCACAAACCTACTATTGCTGGTAGTTCCTTCGCTCGCCCACAGGTAGTAGCACCCATAGGGCCCACTAACTGACGCGTCGCCAGTTCCGCTCCGTTGCGTTGTTCATTGTGTATGTGCGAGAAAGTGTTTTCTGCTATCAGAAGTAAATTTGAATTTTTTTCGGTTTTTCTTTCGCTATCGAAACATATTACGCTGCAGTCAAACGTGATTCATATCAAGGAATAATACAAAACGCAGGTATTTATAAGTGATAACTATAAGTTGCAATGATCATTTCTTGTGGTTTGAATATTATGACAAACAAAATGGTGCGCATGGGGGTTAGATGTTACAACTTGGTAGGGGTAACTTGCTACAGTGTAACAACTTGCCCCATGACTACCGGCGACGAATCCAATTATTTTTTCAGAGGCTAAGTTCACCAACAATGCGAACGTATAAAAGAAAAACGAACAGGGGCACAACATCCAAAGAAGTATTCTTAGAGGCAGCTCGAGAGGTTCTAACAAACAATGCTTCGTTACGCAAAGCTTCGTTCAAAATGACATACATTTTATGACACTGCAGAGATTCTGCAAAAAACTTCAAGAAGGGGGTGGAGAAGGTATGACATTTTTATTTATTCAATTCTTTGGAAAAAATAATTATGTTTCTTGTTGCAACTGAAATAAGATGACGTTTGCTAGTGAATTATTGGAAGACCAGTTTAATTAAAAATTTTAATTTGTTTTTTTTTTTTTTACAATTGTTCATTTAAAAATTTCTTGTTAAGGCTGGTTTTTATTAATGAATGTGTATGATTTAGACCCAACTTACTTTTCGCCTAATAAATAATATCAATATTACATATTTAAACATATTAATTAAATTTTTCAGTAAAACGTCATTTTACTATCCAGATTTCACTAATAGTGGTCACTTATTAAAAGTTCAACTTATTAATTATTAGACCAAGTATTAACATAGCTGCCAACTTGTATATTATGTCTTTAACATTTAGGGCCTACAATTAGTAGGATTTTGCATATTATATTAAATCTCAAGAGAACTTCAAGATTTTTCTTAAATTTTACTAACAACTGTAGGCTATGTTAAATCAATGTTTGATATATGATGGTTTATGGCATCAGCACTGAACGTTTTTAGTAAGATTATTGTATTGTTTTTCTTAAGTTCATAAAGACTGTTTAAAAAACTGGGCAAAGCAATCAGAAAGCTTTGTGAAATATTTTTACACATTTATTTTTTGTTTGTATAAAATATGTTATATTAAATATCATATATAGTTTTTAAGGTTGACAGCTATGCGATAGCTACTTGCAATGTAGGGCAAAGTAAATTTTACTTAACATCTGGAATACTTGATATTTTTGTTTTATTTCTAATTCAGAACATGGCACGCCAAGTGTTGGGTACACCAGACCACGTCAAGTATTCTCCGATGAACACGAATCTGAACTCGAAGAATATCTCCTGAGTGCATCTAAACTTTATTACGGACTTTCCACCAAAGACTTGAGACATTTAGCGTACCAGTATGCTGTGAAGAATAACATTGACATTCCGAAAAATTGGTGCGATTCTGAGCAAGCTTCGTTTGACTGGCTCTCGGGTTTCCTGAAAAGGAATAAGGCATTGTCAATCCGTACGCCTCAAGGTACTAGTCTCGGTAGAGCTACTAGTTTTAATAGGCACAATGTAGAATGTTTCTTCAGGAATTTAGATTCTGTGTATGAAACATATAAATTTCAGGGTCAGGATATCTTCAACGTTGACGAAACGGGAGTTACGACGGTTCAGAAACCAAGTAAGATCATTGCAACGAAAGGTGCAAAACAAGTAGGTGCTATGACGTCTGCTAAACGAGGGACTTTGGTTACCGGCACAGTGGCTGTAAGTGCAATTGGCAATTCCATCCCACCATTTTTTGTTTTCCCAAGAAAGAACTACAGGGACTATTTCATTGCCAATGGTCCAGATGGGTGTGCTGGTTCTGCTAATAAATCAGGGTGGATGACAGGACCAGATTTTAATATGTTCATGGAACATTTTATAAAACACACCAGGGTTTCAAAAGAAAAGCCAGTTCTGCTATTGTTGGATAACCATCAGTCTCACCTCAACATAGCTGTTCTTGATTTGGCAAAAGAGAATGGCGTAGTGCTTTTGTCTTTTCCTCTGCACATGTCTCATAAACTTCAACCTTTAGATAGTTCGGTTTTCGGCCCATTCAAGAAATTTGTTAACAGTTCATCAGATGCTTGGCTGAAGACTGACCCTGGAAAAACTATGACCATCTACGACATTCCGTCTGTTGTGAAACAAGCGTTGCCCAATGCAGTGACACCAAAAAATATCAAGTCTGGATTTTCAGTGACAGGAGTTTGGCCATTTAACAAGGGCATATTTGCCGATGAGGATTTTCTGCCTAGCAGTGTCACTGACCGTCCCTTTGTGACCAGTGTTGAAGATGATGTAACTGAAGATGTTTCTGTAGACATATCTGCCAATTTGCAAAATGAAAATCTGCTAATTCCAGACATTCTAAGTCAGCCATCAACATCTGGTGCACAGACATCTGTGCCACAAAAATGTCTGCCTTCTCATCACATCAGTCCTGAACATATCAGACCTTTTCCCAAAGCTGGACCCCGAAAGCTGACACATAGAAGAAAAGCGAGAATGAGTGCTATTTTAACTGACACACCAGTTAAGTCTGCATTGGAGGAAGAGGCAAAATAAAAGGAGAAGTCTGCTAGGCCTAAAAGATCTCTCAAGTTTGAAGATTGTTAGAAGTCATCGAAGAAACGGAAGCGCAGGCCTATTAAAAAGAAGTCTATGGTTCCTAGTTCAACTGAAGACGATGAAGAACAGTGTTTGTGTGTTGAGTGTGGGAAGCCATATAAACTATCTAAAACACAGTGGTTGCAGTGTACCAGGTGTAAGGAATAGGCCCATGAACATTGTGCCAAGTTCAATAAGTTTTATGTGTGCACAATAACTCAACTTCTTCAGATTCAGAATAAAAATCCCTGTGACTGATGAATCTGAATTGCAAAGGGCTGTCATTTAGGTTATATATTTATCAAAAGTTTTAATGTGTTTTGTTATTGTAGTTAACGTACAATAGATACCTACAATAGGTAATAGTTTTCAAGGTTAATGTATTTCTATTATTTTTTTACAACTTACATTTGTTAATTTTTGTGTGTTACAATAGTAGTCAAACTGACCTATTTTTAATAAAAATATTATATGTTTGTAATTAATTAAAAGTGGTTAAGTAGTAGGGATTAATTAGTATATTCTGTCATTGTAAGATTGTAATTTCTTTTGTAACATAATTTTAAATGTAACAAAGTGCCCCAGTTTGTGTAACAATGTGCCCCATGGTGGGGTAATTTGTTAAATTGTGCAAGAGTGTAATTAACAGTAAATTTAATATATAATTCAGTACTTTTTATTTTTGAAAAATATGGCATTATGAACTGCAATCATGTTGCAATTTTTGACCATGGATACATTTCTAATAAAATAGTAATCCATTTAAAAAAAAATATTGAAAGATAATTGTAACAACTAGCCCCGGTGTCCATCCGAGTGAACAGTTATACGACGTGTTGACCATTACGTAGTATCATACTATACGTAACTTGTTTTTAAATCTTCGGAAAACTCTGAATTCGCTACGGGGAACTACAATTTTCTAACTGAGTCGTCCCAAAGGACAGGAAAACAGTGACACTGAATATTAACACTCCGAACATGGTCAGCATTATTGGTAACTTCATCCCACACCGAAAATTTATTAAAACCTTTCTAAATAATGCAAATAACAGCAGAGGCCACTCTCTAATTATTTCTATATACAGTACATATTTTGTACCATCTGGATTGTGACTGTTTAAAAAATAATGGCTTATTGAGAAAATGTCACAAAAATAACGAAAAATAAGGTCCCCTTACAGCAAGTGCTTAGAACAAACTGATTTTGTGCAGCACATATGCTTCTACGCAGAGCTACAAGCTCTCGTAGATAGGTAGTGCTATCGTCGAAAAAAAAAAAAACTCAGCAGCCGGAAATATAGTTTTGAAGAATGTGTTGCCTACGTTATAGTTATTGCCACGTTGTCCCGGTCTTATTGAATCTTCCGATTCCAGGCGGGATGGACCCGGATTTTCACTTGTTTGCTCATGCACTGATCCATACTCATCCTGTATATGAGGGATCACCGTGCTTGAGTAAAATCTCTTCATTTAGTTTGCCTTATTCCTACGAGACCGCGGTTAGCTAAGTGAGGCCGATCCTCTTCCGTAGCTGAGTTGGTTTGGCGCTCGACTTTGGTGCTAGGGGTTCTGGTTTCGATTCCTAGATCCTGTGGGGTGTAGATTTGTGTCAGTCTAAGCTAGTCTCAAAAATCGTCTCAGTACAAGTCTCACTATTTCTCTCGGAGTTGCTCAAATTAGTCAACTTAAAAAAAAAAAAAAGAGGTGAGGATTTTGGTCGCAGTGGCGAGTTGAAAGCCTTGCCATTGTACCAAACATTAAAAAAATAATGTGGCTAGATCGCTTGTGTCCTACCAGGGATATCCGGGTGAGATGCCCGGCGGGGTCAATTCCCGTATTTTCGCGTGTGGGAATCGTGCGGCATGATGCTGCTGGTCGGCGAGTTTTCTCGGGAATGCCTATTTTACTCGTCTCCTTCATTCCGGCGATGCTCCATACTCACATCATGTCACCCCTCACCAGCGCTAAAGACCTATATGTTATGAGCTGAACAAGGTAAATTGACTTAAAGAAGTGGCAGATATTTACGGGCCTCCCGGTCAGACAATCTGATATTCCCAACCATTTTTGTTTATTTTCCTTCAGCTAAACCCAGTAATGCAGTGAAATTATGAACATACAATTTTTGCCTCAAATATTTGTACCAACTAGCCGAATCATTATTTGTGCAAAGGTAAGTAAGATCAGAAAAATTCCTGTCAGAGATTTTAAAATAATTTAACGCTTTCGAACACAGTGTAAAGACTGCAAAGAGCCATTCCGGTTTGAATCGTGAACAGGTCGTGTTTGTTGAGGTAAGAGTTTACAAAATATTTTATATGTATTAATAATTTTTATATTTTACATTTCTGGTGCTCATAGGTTTAGTATTATGGAATGACGAAATAAAAATTTGCATAAAACTATTTTATACAAAAAACGGAAGTTAACTGACGTACAGAAATGAAATAAATTGCACAGATGAAAATTACCTTAAAATTTACATATTTTTGATTAATGCTGAGTTTAAAGTAAAATATGCCAATTTTCTGCAATTTTTTACTTAGAAAGACCAATAGATGCGGCTTGGTTCTTCGTACACATCTTGACAAAGTCCGTGACACTGTTCTTCAGTGAGAATAATTTCATATCTGTAAGTCAGTTGTTTTTAATTTCTAGTACAAAACAATTTGATACAAACTTCGACTCTGACACGCTATTATACAAAAACTATGACAGCTACAAATATCCGTTACTGTAGTAGTCATAATGTAAGTCGACTAAACAAACCATATCTCGTACAAATATAACAATTACAATACCAATTAAAGTTGTTAATGAGCTTCCCCCTGGAGGGCGCAGCCTACGACGTGCGTAAAATGAATTGCAGTGTGTTTTACGAACCTGTTCCACGTGCGTCCATTGTGCCGCCGTACTAAAAGAAAACACATATCGGATAAGGTCGGAATGCCATTGTTAAGACACCATGTTAATTGAAAACACTGTTTCTAACTCTCCAACGCAGCTAGAAACGGCATTTTCAAACTGTACTAACCGGATTATGTGTAACGCACATTGAGACGAGCACTGAATTTTGCTGCAGATTTTTCAGCAATAAAATTATACGGTCACCGCTTGAAGTCTCATAGTAAAAATGGATCGGTGGGTACCTTGCACTCTAATTCGCGCTTGTCTCGTTGTGGCGATGTGGCGTTTGTCGAGATGATGGTAATCTCGAAAATGTTTTGAGCCAACATACCCCTGAAAATGCTGTAGTCTCTTGCAACATATATTATTGGGTGATATACGTCTGATACAACGTAGCTGTCTGCAGATTAATAACTGGCATCAAATATTACAATAGCGGGATACTTAAAGGCTCAGTAAAATAGGGTAACAGCTCCACGTACAAGCGAAAGCCAGTTATATTATGGTAAGCTGAACGTGTGTTGAAACCCAGTAAACAGCCAAGTTTTCCCGTGTTAAACCATCATCTCTAGGCATTTGATGTGCGTTACACATTCGTCGCTTTTGAGCCTCTATCGCGCTGGTAGGCGGCGCTCTTAAGACAGTTACCTCCTTGTAGTCTGCGTAACTTCGTAGGTGTGTAGTTATCGGCAATGATGTCTCCCCCTCGGGGGCAGTCCATAGAACATTCAGTCCATAGAACATTCAACAATCCCTACCCAATGTTACTGGCGACGTTCACCAGGCCGTCAGCACGTGGGTGGGCGGTTTCCCAACAAGCCGAGCGAGATAACGCTGCACGATCGGCCCGTCCATCGGCGCGCATCTCGGACAACGAAGTGATGCAACGCCGCGCTCCTATTTCGCGTGTGATGACCCGCCAGAGATGACAGATGGGAGCACACACACCACACACTTACCACCACGTCTGCCAGTATATAAGGTCGGCCACGCACAGGACTGGCAGCACATCCACCTCGGCTCTTGAACAGCAACGACATGGCCAAGGTAAGTTGAACTATTCTACTGTGACATGGACACATTAGAATAATACGATTAGATAATTATTTTTCTAAATGACACCAACAATTTCATTGTGCGTAAGAAATAATGTATCAGTGCGAACCTTGCGAATTTATACATACGTACACACACAAACATACATATGTATAGTTTTCTATTATTATACGTTACTATAGCACGTAAATGCTTAATATATATTAACAAAAAAGTATTATGTTACCAACATAATACTATATCTTATATCATTAAGTTTCAAACCATAACTCAGAATGTACATTAAATGATACAGGACTAAGAGAACATTTTCCGTACACACAAAACTCTAAAATCCGAGACGAAATAATTGGACAGCAGACACGGGGACAGTTGGTTTCGGTAATAAAATTCACACACGTAAAAAACAAATATTCTATTGAACTTTACTGTCTTTCAACGGAGAATCACTTCTTTCATGTCTCAGGGACACTGCTTCGAAAATACTTAAGACAGTTTTCTTTCATTTACTTTTTTACTGCAACTTTAATATTTTAGTCTGACATTTTATACGTCTTACGAGGTCTCACATTCATTTAGCTACATATCGGTTAGTAACCGTACATTAGAAAGTTTCAAGAATTTATATAAAATCTAAAAATGACATAGTGAAAAATTCTATAGAATGGATGGGAAAATTTTGCTAGGTGGCGATGACGGACTTAGATATCTCTGCGATCGTCTGGGTATTCCTGGCAAAATGGCTCACGAATGTTATCAATATATTTCAACATTTATTTACGCAAATGCGAATGTATATATTATTCATATGTACACACACACACACACACACACATATATATATATATAATTCTCGTGTCACAGTGTTTGTTTCCATACTCCTTCGAAACGGCTTAACCGATTTCAATGA
>PNEQ01097737.1:119797-172664 GCA_003012365.1 Medauroidea extradentata
TTCAATGAAATTTTGTATATACATTCGGTAGGTCTGCGAACAGGTTTTTATCTATTTTTGTACTCCTGAGTGCTACTGTTTAGTAAACATTTTTAATTTATTTATGTGACAAAACAACGTTTGTCGGGGCAGCTAGTATATGTATATATATATATATATATATATATATATATATATATATATATATATATATATATATATTTTATAAGTAAAAAAACCGGAAATATAAATTTCACACTACAGATATCATGTATAAAGTTGCATAACTCAAAGCAGTACAGCCGCAAGTTAAGATAAGTAATTTTAGTTACGTTAAGACTTGACTAATATTTTATGGCTTATGACTTAAATACCAAACTAATACTTTTTTACTACATTATTGGTAAGATCACAATGGCTACTTTTAAACAAGTTACCATGTTATTTCAGAAAGGTAAGTTACGCCTTAAGTGAATGAAAAAAAGTATTATTTGTTTTTCAATTTTGAACCGAGAAATTCAGAATCGTTATAGTTAAAAGATGGAAAATATATAAAAAGTCTATAACTCCATATTGCATTTTCTGAGCTAGGGCCGTATTACTTGGGAGTGTGAAATTATGACAAAATATTTTAAGGAATATACAATACTATTAAACTGTAAATAACTTCAATATATATATTATTGAATTGGAGTTATTAAGATGTATGAAGACAGATAAAAATCATCATTGTTATGATAAATATAGGTTTATTGTTCATTATTTGTTTCAGATTGTAATAATAATAGCTTTAGCGTTTGCGGCTGCTAATTCTGAGGCGCCTATTGGGAGACAGTACCTTCCGCCTGATTTGTCTGCAAGACAACTGTCCCAGCAATATGGAGCACCAGCACGTCTTAACGGAATCACAAGCATTGGCACATTCAATGATCAGTACACATCCCCGGAGTTATCAGGCCGTTTCCGCGATATCTACACTCCTTCAGATCAATATGGAGCACCAGCTATATCAAGCCGATTTTCAGGCGCAGCTTCTCCATCTTCTCGGTATGGTGTACCATTCCCATCAAACCGTTTTCTTGGAACCAGCGCACCATTAACTCGGTCCGGAGGGTCTACTTCATTTGGAAGACTTTCAGGGGTAAACTCACTGTCCACCCGATATAGTCCCCCATCCGCTTTGAGCAGGTTTTCTGGTTTTAATTCATTGTCAGCTCAGTACGGTGCACCGGCTGCGGCCACCCGATTGGGGAATGCTAATGGTCTTTCAAGACAATACGGTGTACCAGCCGCACCTGCCCGATTTGGAGGTACTAATGGTCTCTCAACACAGTACGGTGCACCATCCTTCTCTAGTCGAGTCTCTGGTGCCAATGGCCTGTCGACTCAATATGGAGCACCTGCAGGTTCTGCTTATTCAGGGAATTTCAACTCCATGTCCACCCAATATGGTGCCCCAACAACGAACGCAAGATTTAGTGGAGTAAACTCTCTGTCGACTCAGTATGGAGCTCCTGACGCTTCCAGCCGATTAGGTGGAGTGAACGCTCTGTCGACTCAGTACGGCGCGCCCGCCAACACGTATGGCGCGCCCGGCGACTTCTCTAGGAGTGCCCCTGCCGCCCAGTACGGCGCCCCCCTGGCCGGCTACAGCGCTCAGCAGGACCCTCTAGCCGTGAGTATCTTCCACCTCTATACTAACACACCTGTTGCTGACACAGCATGCTAAGTGTGTGGTATATGTTGCAGGAGCCAGCCAACTACCAGTTCTCGTACGCCGTGGAGGATGCCGAGTCAGGCAGTCAGTTCGGACAGGAGGAGAGTCGTCAGCTAGAGTCGGCGCAGGGCTCGTACCGCGTGCTGCTGCCAGATGGACGTCTGCAGGTTGTGGACTACCAGGCTGATGAGGAGGGTTACAAGCCCGAGGTGCGTTACGAGGAGACTGAGCTGTCCAGGGCCGCCAACACCGGACCATATCCTGCCTCCAGGGCGCTCCAAGGACCCTACTAAATACAGTTCGACGAAATAAAATATGTTTTATGTAAATGTATGGTTTACAATATTGTAAACAAATGCGACTGTATAAGTACAATGCTTTTATATGAGAGAGATACGTATTTCATTACAGCATCGTATTTAATTAATTTATATATATAGAAATGATTAATCTGTAAACTATTATTTTTTTAAAATAAAACCAGCACATAAGAAATGCCTGAAAGAAACATTTTGTATGCTTCTCCTTTACACAATATATTTTTATAGATTCATTATTTATCCAGTGTTCTTGCCAATTTTTTGCATACTTTTACAGTTATACTATAATATGTTCATAGCACCACTTTTCGCATTTTTGTATGACATTAGCTATTGTTTAGTTTAATGAGTTTACTGCACTTCAGTAATCTGTAATACCTAAATAAGTTGGAAACTTTCTGTCAATTATTAATTTCCACACCACTTCCTTCTAGCTAACAGTCTGTTAATGGATGCATAAGATATTCTCAAAACAGCGTTTAATAATATATTCACATATATTGACGACATTCCGCGATTATACTAATTTATACCAGCGAAACAATTATGGGTAATGCTAAAGGAAAAACGGCAAAATTTAATGTTCTCATAGTTCGGTGTTACAATTACTTTACTTATTCTTTTTTTTTTTTATTTTTACGTTCAGCATTAAGATTTTCTGAATTGTTTTTCATGATAATGGAGAGATAATTAGGAATTAGCTTTTGAAACAAATTTGAATGCTTTAATGTTTCATGCAATGGGAGTGTATGAAGTTGTTTACAATATTGGACGTACGCCAATGCCAGTATGGCAATAGCGTACTTCCAATATTGTAAAACAACTTCAAATTTTAACCAATATAGTCATAAAAAAATAATGTTCCATAACTTTCGGTTAAAATAATATTGTATTTACTCGACGTATTTGGAAAAATATTACGTATGTATACAGTCAGTAGGCTACACATTTTAGAACTAAACAGAAAAATATACAAAACTGCTGTAAGCATCTGAAGTAAAATGGTAACCTTTTGTGCGATCCTTGGAATAAAATTACAATTCGTAAATGTTTTTATCCATGGCTAACGCATTGTCGGCTTAGGTGTCAAAATATCAGCATTACCCTTTCTATGAACCATATATATTGTGGCAAGTTCGCCATCAATTCTGGTATGTAAAATATTCTTCTTTCACTGGCTATACATGAATATATAGAATAAGAACATAAAAGTTTTGTTTTCGCGGTGCATAAAAGAAGTTAATGTATTAATAATGTACTATGACATATACTCATATAAAACTTGCAAATTAAACACACTAAACTATAAAATATTCAAATCAGAACAAGAAACAACACTAACCATCAAAACTGTTTGTTAAGAAGATGAACTGAGATGCAAATAAATTTACAAATTCAATTAATGAGCTTCGTATACAAATTACGTTTAAGTATGCCAACCTGCTTATTTTTACTGTATTGTCTCTAGACATTAGATGTGGTTTTAAAATATTGTGATGTAAACCTATAAATTTTTTGTTTAACAGCGGTAATGCATGAAACGAGAAATGTTGGAATTGTGTCAAAGGGGAACAACTATCTAAACATAGCGAAATGTTGTAACCTAGAATTGAATACATTTAAAATACGATAGTTTAATATTAGTCGAACCACTCTAATTATTTGGGTGAGAATATGTTACGTTTGTACAAACGTAGTAGTTGATAAGTACAGTTACTAAAAAAACATTTTAAAGTAAGTAATTGTTATAATATCAGTAATCTTAAAAAAAATACTGCGATGTAGCTTACAATCTTTTCCCAAACACCGTCGATATTTTGTCTCGTGCAGGCTTGCTAAGTGAGTAAAATTAGGTTTTTCATAAATTAGGGAAGTATGAGAAATTAAATTAGTTTATAAATTTTCACTGCAACATCCTAATGAACGGAGTGTTACAAACCTCAGTATCGATGTGTCGATATACGTGAAAATAATAATGACACCGAAGATTGCCAATATGTACAAAAAATTTACTAAACGAATCATGTTAAAGATGATCCCACAAATAGCGCCAATAAGATGAATATTAATTTATACATATATTTCATTGTAACATTAACACTATTCATTACTAAAACTAATTTTAATATATAAATAAGTACAAAAACTATCATATTAATAAAAAATATTCAAATTTAAAACTGTAAATGATAACAAATTTACTCTCCATTTTCGACCCGTCTACAAGATTATTAAACATACCACTAAATAGATTAAGATGTTTAATTTGTTTAATACTATTAATTTCGTCATATTTATTAATAAAAAATCGATTTTCAATAATTTGAAATAAACTACTAATAACATTAAATAAAGATTTTAATATTCTACTAAACCCTAACATAAACATAGGAACAACATTCATCTCAATGTTTTTATCAATTCGTTTTGTAGTCTGACTGTTTGTTTCGTATAAATTTTGGGATTTATTGAACTTAAACTAACTTCTGGATGAGCTTGAGAATTGAAACTTAAAACATAGTTCAGAACAGGTTAAAGAAGCAATATTAAATCCGCTTTCTTATTTGTTTGTCTGTGTGATACAAATTTTGCTTGTTTAAAATATATTTAAAAATTTCACACACACGCAAGTCTAAAAAGCAGGAAATAATTATTTCAGTAAAATATAATATACTGCTATCTTAAACGGTATAAAAATATTTAATCAATTTTTGTAGCCCCATACGGATTTAAAACCTATGTCATTAATAATTTTATTGCACTGCAAAGGATATTAACGGTAGTGTGAGTTTTCCCATTGACAAGTATTCTCTACACTCCACACTATTTTTTATCTGTTGCATGCGCCCTTTTCGTTATAAAACTTAAAAGGTATTTTCGTATCTGTTAAAAATTCAAAATCACAAACTTTCAAGACAATAAGTCTATGCATAGGGTTATAAAAAACCTGATTAGCACTAAAAGAAATTATAATTTTTAGTTAGTTTAAGTGTGGCGTTAAATTTTTATTTTAATAACTAATTGTTATTATTTGAGTTAATCATTTACTGTACAGTGTTCGGCATCAATAATTTAGTGTTGAGTAACTATTGCTTCACAAAGAAGTCATATTTGAACATTTAATTATTTATACCACTTTTTCATATTTTGCGTTTTATGGTGTGTGTATATGTATGTATGTATGTATGTATGTATGTATATATATATATATATATATATATATATATATATATATATATATATATATATATATATATACACTAGCATTGTGCCCGCGACTTCGCTCGCGTGCGCTACTCATAGCAGATAATATTTTCTTTAATTGAAAAACCTCTTTGTACATCTTATAGGTAGTTCAGTCTTCAATTGTTAGATAGAATTACCAAGCTGCTAGCTGAGTTAACTCTGCAGTAGGATAAGTAACTATAGCTGTCCTCGCGAAAAGCAGGCTTAAGGTTGTCAGTACCACTAACAGCGATCTCTACATGGTCTTATTAAGTCACATCAAAGTTGACGTTGTTGGCAAATTACATACTCTTAAATGTACGAGGTTAATCGAATGAAATACGTAGTTTACGTAGCATGAACCTGAGCACTACCATTGGTAACGGTCCACTCAATTACTCTATTACACGAGTGACATTTTGCGGGTTAAAGTTTCGCTGAAACATAAACATATTTGGTGCCAAATCCTTAAGGTTGGTGTGATGGTGTCTGTGTGCTGGTGTTGTCGATGAACTATAGCGGATAGTGGACTGCATAACAAATTTTTACCATTTTTGAATGACTTCATCCAAATTGCACTAATTTCATCTGCCTTGCGGTTCTTGTGTGTCAGAATTGCATGTTTGTACAGTTTTTAACGGAATTGAGCCGTGAAAATCCTGAGCAATAGACCGGAGCTACAAACAGCTGCGCCACATAAAGTCGAAATTATAAATGAAAACTTATTAAAAAAAAGTAAAATATAATTTCCTAGGCTTATAGAGGTTGTTCAACAACACATTTTGATGTAAGTGTAGAATAAAAACTACTGTATAATTCATTTCTCGCTGATCGTACATGCTTTTTCGGATCGTCTGCCTTGAAAGCTTACAAATTAAGTTTTCTTCTTAATAGTTAAGTTATCACATGAATTAAAAAAACTGCATTACTTTTTTAAGTACTTAAGCATCATTCTGACGCGAACATCACCACAATATCTCTACTGGTTAGATAAATATCATCGGCTGATAGAAAACATATTTTATGCCTTTTCACCACTTTAGGTGTCGAATTTCGAAAAATCTTAGTTTAACACCTTAAATATTTGTATATGTAGCCATGTGAAATGAAAGTCATGACGATAGCCCGTTCAGTCGAAGCATAATCGTTCATTAATTGAAAATCACATACCATCCCTGTACAGTACCGTGAGTACGAATTTTGAAAAACCTTAAAATCTTTTTGCGGCCATTTATCTAAATAACCACCCTGAAGCAAAAGTAAACTAAATATACGACTGATATATATTGAAGATTTATCTAAAAGACATTCCTGGTATTTTAACTACCTAAGAGACTGAATGTCAAAAAACCCTTTAATCACATTTAAGAATACTTTACTGGTGTCTCTTGAACGTGAAAAACGCGACAATAACCGCTGGGTTCAAGATATATCGACGATTGATGAAAACACATTTAACCACTTTTCAGATCTTTTCATCGCCTTAGGTGGAGAATTTCTAAAATTCATTAAATAGTATTTCAGGTATTTGAGTAAGCATCAGTCGTAAACAAAAATCACGTCGCTATACAAAAGATAAATGGGGTCGATGTATATCGATTTTGAATCTATTTTTTACCACTTTGGGGCCGAATTCAGAAAATATATTTAAATATGATTCCGGATATTTACATGCGCATCAATGTAAAGCAAAGAGAGCACTTCGATATCTCATTTGTTTGATAGATATGGACGAAGAATCCAAATCACTATTCACGTATTTTCACCCCTATACTTATCAAATTTCGAAATATCTTGGAGTCCTGTCTTAGTCATTTGTATGTGTACCCAAATGAGGTATAAATTACGACGATAGCGAATTGAGTTCCAGCTGTATAGACGATTAATAAATAAACACAATTCCCCCCGTTTTACTGCTTGGGGGCAGAATTTAAAAAAAAAATCCGAAACATATTTTTGGGTATTTACGTAAGCAACATTTTGAAATGAAAACCAACTCTTTATCCCGAAGGATGCGGTAGATATAGATAATTATTCAGAAGCACATTTAAGGTATTTTTACACCCTTAAATGTTGATTTCGAAGAATATTGAAATTGGCTAATATGCATTTTTATGTATGTCCCATTAAAGTAAAACACACTATGTTATGCCATCGCGGTTCGAGCTGTATCGACGTTTCTTCGAAAATACATTTCACCCGATTTCACCCGCTTAGAGGTCGAACTTCGAAAAAACCCTTCTTAGTGCTCGCCTACGACCTGAGGGGAACACGCACAAAAAATTCAAGATTCTAGGTTCAGTGGTTTGGGCTGCAGTTTGATATGTCAGTCAGTTATTGAACCAGTCATTCAGTTAGTCAGTGTTCTCTTATATATATATATATATATATATATATATATATATATATATATATATATATAAACGTGTTTGTGTAAGTTTGTGTGTCTATGAATGTGTAGTTTCAGGTAACCTTAACTAACATTTGTTACTAACACAGTTATACAATCAAGTCGTAAAAACTTAAAACTTAATGTAGGTCAAAAAGTATAAAATATATTCATAAAATTGTATGTTTTGTAGGTAAACAATTCTGTGGTTGTAATAAACGAGGAAGTATGAATACTAAAATTTTACATGAAATTTTTACTTATGGTATTCTGAATCATGAACACGTTAGGAACAAATTTGAGAAATCAATAATACTAGCAAAAATAAATACACTGCTTACATATAAAATATGCACGTATCGTCGATATAGTGATAAACGTGACCGAGTGTCAAAACAACATTGTAAAAAGTTTTAAAATCTGAAGATTTTATGCTTATTGGAATTATTGTGATACTTTTTACAACTTAGTTAAAGCTACTTTCGTAGCATAAAGTAACTTGGCCATTTTATATGTTCATGTTTGTCAAAAGAAGTAGGGTTCTGCCAGTCACTCATTGCAGTACGATTATATAAAATAAGTACAAATCCTCTAATGTTTTTCATGACTTTAGGTTGTGATGCCATTGTCATCGTGTAAAGACTATCGCTTTTGATTTTGTAAATACGACATTTAATTCTGTAACAAAGGTCAGAATTATTTTATAAGTTAAATTTTTTTGGTCTTATTACAATTCTAAACAAAGAACTGTCACTAGTTTCATTACGTGAACATGAATACAGTATGTATATACAGTCTAAGATAGAATCATAAAAAACATTATTTTACCCAGGAAAGAAATGGGTACGTCGACACTTCCACAGAATAGAACATTAAAATAATGTTATACTATTTTCTCAACAAGGATAATAAATATTTGACAGAACACCTAACATTTGTAATAATCACTTGAATGGCCAGAGTTGAAAATACTATGTTCTTGAGCATATTTACTTATTTTCTTGTACGCTAATGATGATATACAGTACACACCAAATTCTTTAGGAACAGCACTGACAGAACATCTTTGCACCGACAATACTGCAAGGTATGATTGGCGTGGGAAAAATTATGTACATAGTATGCGAACAGAGTTATCATTACAACACATCTAATATGTTTAGTTTACGAAAAGTTGCGGGATAAGGTACTCTCGTTGTGTTGATATCCAGAAGTATGTTGCGACAATAGGGCAGATTCCATGGGGTGATTTTACTTTCTTACTTAGTGTTTTATTCAGTTATTTGTAGGTGATATCGGCCACATTGGACGTTAAGAATAAACACACTCTCACTTATTTCTTATACTTGTAATATGCCGTTGTAATTTATGTAAAATAATAATGAATTCATTGCAATCTGTGTATTTTAGAAAATAATATTCATCGCGCTATTCTTAATTTTACCTGCACCTATTTGCATAAATTTTCTTTTGTTTGGCAAACGTAAAAAAGAAATTACAAAACACTATGAGTAGCAGTAATGTTTTTGACGATAACAGTAAATATTCCAGTATTCTGCCCACATTTCCTTTCTAGTGTTTTCATCGTATGTTTGCTTTGCACATTTGTCTACACGTACTAATGTTAATCGACTTACGTAATTTATCTGGTTGGATGCGTTTCCGTCCCATAACGCGTTAATGATTTAATTTTTGTCTTCGTTTAATTTTCTTTCACGCCTTAGGATTACATTTTTACCAGAAATTTTGGACTTTCTTCTAAAATGAAATACATACAATACTTATTGAGCATGGGATATACACTGTGCAACAATGAATATTTAGACTTAAGAAGTGTAAAGCGTGGTATATACTAAATTGCTGGAAACTTAAAACGCATATAGGGGGTTCGCGATAAAGTGAGGAATTTGGAAGACCGTCTGGTCTAGAATACTGCTTTAAAAAATATTATTTATTGTAACCTCAGATGTTAATTATTTAGTACTGTGTAATCTATATAATGTAATTGTTAATAAGTAGCATTGATTATATTAAAAAGTAGAAGGAAACTATTATTAATCTCAACAGAAAAAGTAACTAGGGATTCAAAAGTGCTAATTTTATACAGAACCACCAACATAAAAATTATGATGCGTTATCATAACACTGAAACATCTTAACATGGGAGGTTCGCGTTATTTGGACTAGTGTGTAAGTCGGATCAGTTGAGTTTCTCAGAGCTACCAACAGATAGCAGCACAATGAACGTGTGATCAGTTGCATTATGTTATAGTTCATTGCTGCTTCAGAATTTTTTACGCTTGAACGAAACGACAAAGAAAATACGAAGGTAAATACATTTTCAAGAGTTTTCATGTAATAATTTAATTTTTTTGAATGTGTGGGGTACTGAACCAGTCAGAGGAATTTAGTTCTTTTTTATTTTGTGTTTAAGGTCGTAGATAATACTTTATTTCTGTTCAGTAACAGAAATATATTGAATTGCGATGACCGCAATATCAAACATGGCGTCAAATTTGTCTCGTTGTGTAATTTCGTCCAACAGCCATCGTGTAATTCGGTTTAGTGGCCGAAATTACACGAGTGTGATTCAAATTATACGAATGTAGTCCACATTGCATGAAGGCATTGACAATACGTATAACTAAATCTAATTGTTTCAATGTTTTTGTTTTAGATGAGCACGAGAGAAGCATATAAACCTAAGGGGATTTAAAACATATGGAAGGAAGACGACTTCGTTGCAGTCATGCATGTCGTGGAGGAAGGATTGGGAATTAATAAAGCTGCGGACATGTTTAACATCCCAAATACTACACTACGTTCAGAGTTAAGCTTGAGACGTCCAGAAGCTACATCTTTAGCAAGAGCTGCTGGGTTAAACAAAATAATTGTGAACAAATTCTTCGATGCACTGGAAAAAATAGTAGACTAGGAATAAATTACCGCATCCAGAATTTTTGATATGGACGAAACTTCACATAATGCACTTCAATGACCGGAAAAATTTATTACACAAAGAGGAAATCATCAAGTTGGTGGCATCAGAGCTTGTGAAAAGGGGCAGAATGTGACAGAGGTTTACTTCATGAACGCTGCTGTGTTATTTATCCCTCCGATGCTAATCTACGCTAGGAAAATAATGAAGGACTCTCCAGCATTTGGTGCTCCCACTGGAATAATTTTCAGTTGTCAGGACAAAGGGTGGATGACTGCAGGTGTCTTTACGAAATGTATGTCCCACTTCATTTGGAGCGTAAAGCCAAGTGTATCAGAATTTGTTTTTCTCATTTTAAATGGACAGAGCAGTGACACTCAGTGAACTAGCTCACGAAAATTGGGGTTATTATGCAATCACTGCCGTCTCATTGCTCTCACCGTATACAGCCATTCGCCGTGTCTCTTTTCAACCACTGAACACCTTCGTTGACTCTGCGATTGCAACAAAGCTGATAATGTCTCCAAGGAAACGACTTACCATTGAGCACATCGCTTCTTTGGTTGGAGCTGGTTTTCCGAGAGCTGCTCCGATGGAGACTGCAATAAATGGCTTCAGGAAAACAGGACTGTGTCCAGTTGATCGCCATGTGTTCACAAATGCTGACTTTTCTGCTGCGTCAGTCACTGATAGCCCATACCAAGAATCAAGTCCCAAAGAGCAAGAACAGCCGATTGAGCCTCTTTTCTATCCGATATGTGATGATACATGAGCAATTAGTGAATGTTAATGACGCACGGTAGTCCGCTTATGATCTGCCAGAAATAAACATGCCGAGCACTTCCGGAGACGTTTCTAACAGTTCGAATAATTTTCTTGGTTCACCTGGGACCAGTTACATATCTGTGGAGGAAGTAAATCCAATTCCTACTTCCTCACTTTCACCAAAGCAAAATAAAAGGCGAAGACACGAAGTTTCAGGCATAGTGCTTACATCAACGCCACATAAGGAATCACTTAGCAAGAGTCCACGTTCCTCATCTAAAACAACTGTGTCAATGAAGAAAAAACAGCTCAATTTTCAGAAGAAGAAGGAAGTGTCTGCTTCCAATACTCTGTATACAGTGTGTATCAGCTGTGGTGACGCTTATGACACAAGCTGGATCCAGTGCAATTCGTGTCAGATTTGGTCACATGAATAGTGTGCTGATTTAAATGATCCATGTTTTTGCTTTTGTGACAATTATGTGAAACACTAGGAAACTAATTCTCTCATTAGCCTATAAGGCTAACACTATTTTGTTAGTTTTACAAAATTGTATATTGTGTAGGCCTACAGTACAGTAATGTATATCATTATTGACAGATTTTTAGTTGACAATTGAAAATAAAAATATAAAGTCTTATCTGAGTTAAGACACTCTAAATGCATCTGAATAAGATGATCAATAACTTTTTTTGAGGAAGGTTTGGTAATTTTGTGTTTACACATTCATAACGATGAGCTAAATATACAACTCGAAAGATAAATAAAGCATTTATTTGTAAGATAATTCGTCTACGGTTTCATTTGTTGTTATTCTGGGCTGGACCAAGTTACACGATGGTGAAATCCAAATTACACGCCATCGGCCCAAATTACACGGCTAAAAAAATTCAAAAATGTTAAATTATCTGTGTTATGTATATTAAAAGGTAATTTAAATACAGACATTGTAATACATTATTGTAGTTAACATGCACCTAAATTCTGAAGTGTTTAGAATGTATGTTATGGATTTTATAGGCACACGAAGTAAAGTAGTCCAAATAACACGGACCTCACCTACTAATATATATGTTTTGGTGAATGCTCGGCAAATACCTTTCTGAATATAATAGTTTTAGTTAGAAGATTCGTTGTCAAAGGTTAAGAAAGTTAACACACATCGTAACATGATTTTATGTTAAATCTCTGGTCTTGTGTAAAGCTACTATTGCAGTGCTATCCGCTGACCAACGACACAGTTTGCCACATCTACAATAGGCGAAATTCTGGAATGACGTCTCTGGGAATTAAACATTCATTGCTGTGTTGAAAGAAGAAAGATCTGATGGCTTCACTACTTCGACCCAAATTTTTAAAATTATAACTACAGAAATATTACAATGCATTTAACATAAATTATGAAACGTTAATTATCTGACTAAATTTTTAACCAAATCGAAAAAGTTGACACATTTTCTTTACGAGAATGCGATAACTAACAAAACAGTACAAAACAAAAGCCCATTAGAAGATTTATTAGAACTATCCTACATATTTATATATTCCCATAAATAATGATATGATATTTGAGTGGTTCAGAATCAATCTGGATTTATGCCATTAAGTCAACACTGTTCCGTTTGATTAAACATGATTTAAAATAACAAAATACAGCCATAATTTTAAACAACGAACCGTCTAAATTGTCGTAGATGTAAAAAAAAACCTATGGAGATGAATTTTGATGAAATTGTATAACTTGTTAATCCCGTTGTAATGGAATAAGTATTTAAATTTTAAAAATAATTCCGAATGTTAAAAAAAATAGTGAATTTCTAATTTGGAATATTATTGAATTTTCCTGTGATTAATTTTGTTTAGCTGTTCTGTTTCGTTGATGTAAAAATCCAGCAAACAAGTATTCACATAAATATTCACCTCAAAGATATACGGTATTAATATATATAGTGCTCGGTATAGTTGAAGACTACAGGTTCTGATAATTTTGCTTTTTTGTATTTTGATCAATAGTTAGTTTTAAATATGTACGATATAAATGTTCAAATCTACGCAACTACTACCTACTTTTAAATAATATTTAAAAATTCCTATCATTGAGTTAATCGTATGCATAATATATTAGCGAACAAAAATAGTGTTCAGACCATGTATTCTATTAAATAATTACCAAACAGTGGAATTTCATTACTTACTCAGTTTATTGTTAAATATTGCTAGAAATAATTTGTTGAAGAGTTTATGAAAATTCTTTTATACACCACAGTGTTGACCCAGCCCGTTTAAAATGATGATCTACTGTTAATGGTTATATTCATGTTGTCTAAACAAAACAAAAAATTGTTGTGGTTAGAGTCGACCACATTTTTTCATCTATGCAATCAGTATTTTAAATTAAGTTTGATTTTTAGAACTTAAACTAGATTAATTAGAACACGCGCAGTTTGCATAAATAAAACAAAAATACTAAAACAAAATGCTTTGTAAAATATTAGCACTAAAATAACTTAACTGCAAAATGTAAACAGAGCAAGCAGTTTACATATTTTTTTTAATTCGTAATCTTCCCAAATTTTAGTGACATATGATTAGGTCTAGCAGGATAGAAAGGTGTTCGCTCACTGAAGTTCTGTTTTTGTGCATGCAGCAAGACACAAAACCACAGTACAGCTGTATAAAATATAGCATTATGTGGTCACTCACTAGCTAGGGGACGAATAACCCTATGAATGCGCAATTTAGCGCCACCAAAATAACTATATACCGTTAAGAGACCATTTAGTACTATAATATGTAGCCAACTACGATTATGAGCAAAATTTTGCGATCATTGCAACCACTCATATTGGCAAAATTTATGTGTCCAGTACAAATGGCATATGCTTCTAAAATTAATTCTGTTGTGTTCGTACTACTTTATTGTCAGTATTTAGCGGTTTGAACACTACAGTCACTAACATTGTAGGTTTTCATGAAATTATTACCATATTGATGAAATCACTGAACAATTTATATACACAACTTGTTACACCCAGCGTGAAATAAACCAAATGTTCGCTAATATTATAAATGCTTTTGTCAGACAGTAATATATTTACAGTTGTAACACGTGCTATCGAAACTGGGGAATGGAATTGAAAAAAAAAATAACACAAATATATCTGAAACTTTTATTTTCCTGCATAGTAAATACTTATTTACATGGTTGGATAAATATACAGTAACACACATTTATACTAAATATAATAAAGTTTTACAATATTCATAAATTATCTGATTCTATAATCTAATGCCAGCATAAAAAAATCATTAAAGATGTGGTTCATTATAGTAGTAAAAATACATAGTAAAAATATACAAAATTATATTTACTAGATACTAGTAAACAGCATAAACACTTTTATCCATCCAAGCACAAATTTGACAGTCAAAATTAAACTATCCACTATGATTAATATTTACAACTATGCGCAAATTCGTTAGCCGTGGGCATTGAAACTCGTCAACATTCGTATAAGATACAAACAATTTTTAAGGTGGGAATGTTTGCTATCATGCATGATCGTCCTCAGTAAGGTCCCTGGAGCGACCCGGAGGCAGGGTATGGTCCGGCGTTGGCGGCCCTGGACAGCTCAGTCTCCTCGTAACGCACCTCGGGCTTGTAACCCTCCTCATCAGCCTGGTAGTCCACAACCTGCAGACGTCCATCTGGCAGCAGCACGCGGTACGAGCCCTGCGCCGTCTCTAGCTGGCGACTCTCCTCCTGTCCGAACTGACTGCCTGACTCGGCATCCTCCACAGCGTACGAGAACTGGTAGTTGGCTGGCTCCTGCAACATATACCACACACTCAGCAGTCCTGCACAGCATACGAGAACTGATAGTTGGCTGGTTCCTGCAACATATAGCACACAATCAGCACGCTGTGTCAATACTAGATGTGCAATCATAGAGGTGGTAGATACTCACGGCTAGAGGGTCCTGCTGAGCGCTGTAGCCGGCCAGGGGGGCGCCGTACTGGGCGGCAGGAGCACTCCTAGAGAAGTCGCCGGGTGCGCCATACGTGTTGGCGGGCGCGCCGTACTGAGTCGACAGAGCGTTCACTCCACCGAATCGGCTGGAAGCTTCAGGAGCTCCATACTGAGTCGACAGAGAGTTTACTCCACTAAATCTTGCGTTCGTTGTTGGGGCACCATATTGGGTGGACAAGGAGTTGAAATTTCCTGAGTAAGCAGAACCTGCAGGTGCTCCATATTGAGTTGACAAGCCATTGGCACCAGAAAATCGACCAGAGGATGATGGCGCACCATACTGTGTTGAGAGACCATTAGCACCTCCAAATCGGGCAGACGCGGCTGGTGCACCGTATTGTGACGAAAGACCATTGCCATTTCCAAATCGGGTGGCTGCAGCCGGTGCGCCGTATTGAGATGACAAGGAGGCAACACCAGAGAACCGTCTCGATGCAGCTGCTGAACTGTACTGATTGGAGAAATCGCTGGCTCCTGAAAACCTGCTGGATGTTGCTGGTGCACCGTACTGGCTTGATGGAGTGTTGAAGCCACCAAAACGGCTTGATAGAGCTGGTGCACCATACTGGCTTGATGGGGTGTTGATGCCACCTAATCTGCTTGATGGAGCTGGTGCACCATACTGGCCGGAGGGAGTGCTAATGCCACCGAATCTGCCAGGTGTGGCTGGTGCGCCATACTGAGAGGACGGGGTATTGAAGCCACCAACTCGACTGGAAGCTGCTGGTGCACTGTACTGTTGGGACAATGAACCTACTCCTCCGAAACGGGCTGTTGCAGCAGGAGCTCCATACTGGCTGGAAGGAGTGTTCTGTCCACCGAACCGAGCCGTCGACTCTGGAACGCCGTATTGCTGGGATAGTTGCTGCCGTCCATTCTGAGCGGGTGGAAGATACTGCCCTCCCAAGGGTGCCTCGGCACACGCTGCGGCTATCGTCAACGCGATAATGTAGAGAGCCTGAAACAAAGGTATAAACTTATGTTTTGTGTGTCACATGTGTAGCTACATTATGTATTACTGTATACATGTATGGCAAAAACATGCTTTAATAAGTGGTTGAAAGCCTATGATACTAAAAAAGTTATTCTGAAGTCATAAGACATTCATACTTTATCCCAATTAAAGTATAGCTATATACAATTATATGAACTACCTACTTAAATACATTTATAATGCATATTAGTAATTTTTAATGGGGTTGTATTTAGGTCTAACACTAATTTCCGTGTGAGGTATTAATGTAAATTTTGCTTGTTGAAGAATCATGAAAATATACCACACATTTGTTTAATTTAAGCGAAAAGTTTGTGACGATAAAGTTCTCGGTTAACTTTGAAGACAGATTTTAAGGGTGATGAGTTTGCACAAAAAAAATAATGCCATCCGACATTTTTCAGTTAAAATTTGGTTATTCTATTGTAATCTTATGTTCATTTTGTATTTTAATACACTTTTGTTTGATAATGTGATACCCAAGTACTTGTGATGCATTTTGAAGAACCTACAAAATTTCTTAAATACAAAACTTGCGCATGCATCAGCCTGCGATATGCATAATAAATGATACATATTTATCTCAACAGTGTGTTGGAGCCTATCAAACTGACAAGACAGCCAACAATTATTCCTCGCATTTGTATTTATATTTAAAAAAAACGTAAACAAAGTTCAGTTGCAAGCCTTAATTTTAGATACCTATAAAACAAAAAAAATCACAGGATATAGATTATAGAGTAACAGTTGGCTATACTTGCAGAAAACATACGTATAAATATGGTAGAAGAGAGTGAAGTTTATTTAAATTTATTTATTTATTTATTTGAAAGCTCTATTTGTAGGCTACAGTTATCAACTGATTACGCCGTAGTATGCGAAAAATATTTGTTCCTTAATGGAACAATTGCTTATGAACCTCACTAATTATTGTAATAAATGTATAATATTTAGGGCCTTTATTACCACCTCCAAATAAAAGATCTGAATAACTATCACACGAATACGCTAATCGGGGAATAATCAAACCCTAGTGTATTACAACGTCTGAACAGCAACATAATAGTCATTCGTCATATATTCAGTAGTGCTTGGTTAGCTTCTTCAAAGGTTGGTACTTAAATTCTAGTTAAGTGCATGCTGTTTGGTAAAACTTAGCTTCGTTGTGTTGGTGAAATTAAGCAGACGTAATATTATAAAATAAAAAGTCGTGGATTTTTCTGGTAATGCTGATTTACGAGTTATGACAAGAAATAAGTAAATTATCCACTCATATTGATGTAATACGAACCATTATGTTAGTTTATTACTTCAATATCAAATAAAACATGTTTACTATAGGTTATACATTGCCGTTTAAGGCGTAGTTTAAAATGCTCCAATAGACAGCATAAAAATTAAATAAAATCGCAGACCAATACTAAATAATACCTTTTTAAATATATATATGAAATAAAATGTAAAATCTAAACAAATTTTTAAAATACTTAAATTAAATGTCGTATACTACACTCTTTAAAAATATGTATATATTAAAGTTATGCTCTACAAGGTTACTTTTATGTTTTCAATTTGAAATGTCGGAAACTTTTCTTCCATATAAGACGTATTTCGATAAATTATGTTACGTAATAAACTTTAAAATTTAATGTGACTGTTTGTCAGGTGTAAATAATTATTTAAATACTGAGAACAGTCTTCATTGTTCCAATATTAAATTATTTGTTTAAAGGATATATAATATTTATATTAACATAAAATTTCGTCAACGATTTGTTCAAGCTTTTCATTTCAAATACACATTGTGCTGCCAAATCCAATTAGTTAAACAGTAATGAAATTGCTGCAAATACGATAGATGTTCATGGTTACCATAGACGAAAGGTAGGTATTTCATAGTCAATGTATGTACACATTTAAAATGAAAAACTTTTTACGTTATTATCTAGCTCCTGAGTTTAAGAATAAATGTTTATTACAGGTCATGTGGTTACGTCAGCATTGTATTATTTTCAGTAAATATTAGTTACCTTCGATTTAACATGAATCTAACCTCAAGATGCCTCTGAAGTGGAAAAATGTTCGCCGCCATTTTATAACTATTCGCCGAATAAGAAGCTATCGGCTGGTCTGAGCACCAAATAGTTTATTCAGTGAATAGGCACCCGAATAGCACTATTCAAGAGTCGTAATACACTCTTAGTCGCTATTAAGAGAATAAATCTAATTCAGGACTTTATTCGGAGGTGGTAATACAGGCCCTTAGAAAATGAAACCTTAAAATAATTTCTCAAATAGTTTTTATAAGATAGCGTTAATGCTTGAGTAAAGTAAATATGGTTAAAATCAATGTAATCACACTTTACACGCAACTAAGTACTTAAAAGTTGCTGACTAACAAACTAAAATAATTAAAGAATTAATCAAATGTAAGTAATGCAGTTTATCGGCTAAATTTTTACTGTCGAAGTATTCCTTTTGTTTCTTGGCCCCTGCAGTGGAAAAATTAAAGAACCATAAGCCATGTTGAGCAGCAATAAACAAGCTATAAAGCAGTGTATTCCAGTTTCCCCCTTTGTTTTTGTTACACTAATGCTAATCTCATATTTTCTTTCATGTATTCTCCAGACTAACCCCAATTAGTGCCTGGCTACTCTCATTCGCGTTATTTACACAAACTGTTGACTGCAGACGTAATATGCAGGTTTTAAATTTCGTACTAAAGTGAGTACCTTTGCAGTAGTTCACAAGTAACTTTACGAAGACAAAATCTTGATGTAAATGCTTGGGTTCATTGATGCTTTTATATCCATATGAATCAGTAATTTAGTGAATGAAGTAGCAGAATGAATATTTTAAAATTAAACTATTACTAATATCACTGAAATAATCATAATTATTTGAATAGTGTAAACGAGAGATACAAAAATAAACTTCATTAAATTTTTACGGATAAACATTGAGGTACAATCTCCATTCGAAGGTTTGAATCCAATCCCATCTTGTTGACTATTTTGTACTAAGTGACGGCGAATGAAAAATAAATGTAATTGAAGCGTTTGATTCGTGAAATATTGATTGGTTTATAGTAGAAAACTAAATTTTTCTGATCATAATTGTTAAACAGTTTATCGTATAAAATATAATCTTAGCGCTCGATTAAATAGTTTTGGTGGCAAGTTAACATTTCAAAAACGACACAGGTGCGATTACTGTCATAACTATGTTTATATACTTCTACTTTCGCAAATTTACCCACAGTGCATAACTGAAGCCGTTCTTGGTATATTTAGTTGTATTCATCCAGCAAGGATATGGATGTGCCGAAATCGGGAAAATTCATACTGTTTTTATACTATATATTAATTTCACGAATTCCACAAATACGGTGGTTATACATATGAGTAAAAATTATATTGTGAAAGGTACTGGGCATCTTTAAAGAAAAGCCTTCTCACAAATATCTAAAATAACAAACAAGTTTTACTAGCCCTCCAGGTTTATTTTGGTTCTTCGCGACGAGTTGAAACAAAAATTAACAAAATTTCATATAAAGTAGCATTTTATTATTTTTATAGAACAATATTACGAAAACATGAAAAACCGAAACTATGAAACTAAGAATTGAATGCCTCACAATTAACTGCAGTTATAATTTGAAAGAAAAATATTCAAAACTATTTTTGGGCAAATATTTTTTAGCTTAGAAAGAAAAACATTTTATTAAAAATATTCAGTTTCCAAATATTTATTTAAGAGAATATGTTAGACAGATGAACTCTAAAAACACAAATTGAAATCTTCACGTTCCATAAAGTCGGTATGAGAAAATCACACAACAAAAATCCTATATAATGATACTTGCGTACATAATGAGCAAACATTCACCCAGAACGATGCTTTTGATAAGCCTAACCTGTTCCACCGCAATTAAATGTACGAGATTATGGTGTCAGCGATTGTTCAGAAATACGTTACTTGAGAAAACATTTTTCTCAGAAAGTTGTTAAAACCTATTGGAAAAAAGGTTCCTTTTTAAATTTTTCAAACAATTGGATTTGAGAATCTTACAATTTTAAACTGATGCTTTCGGCGTCTGCTCTCCTGTTTCTACTGTTCTTCGATAGTAATTTCTTAAGATTAAACGAGAGGAGATTTGAGAAATATATATGGCAGTTTTTAAAAATAGTTTTTAACATATTAGCTAATTTCCCCAAGATAGTAAACACTGTGGATTCAGCTAATTATGGAACTAACGAAATATTTGTTGATAAACATATTAGTGGAAACCTTACAATTTTCTGTCTTGAAAAAATATATACCACGTCTAAAAAATTTAAACAAAACTGCCAAATATGTTTGTGATATCTGCTCTTGTTGATGCCTAAATAAATAATTATTGCAAAAAATGATAGAATCAGTGGAGCAAGGCCTTTAGATATGTTCCGTAACTCTAAAGGATTTTATATAGTAGAAGGGCTAGTTACCCAAAGTATAATTGGACGGTTTTATGTATCAATCGATTACGTGCCCATTTTAATTTATCAGTAAAACATGCTGTACGTTTTTCGGATTTGAAACTTTCTTTAAAAAATGTGTATTAGTCCTAGAAGACAAAAGTAGAGAGTAATAAAATACTTTTTATAGAATAGTTCCAAAACATAAAAATACCGAACTAGCAATTGACGCATTGTCTACTGATGCGTAACACCGTCCAATTGTACTTCTTGTTGTGAGGCTTACCTGCGCCATGATGCTGGTTTGCAAGCTAAGAGACGAGTGTGTGTCGAGGGGTTGTTAGCAAGTCTATATATACGTCACAACGTGTAGGTACTGTTCCTTTCCCCTCCTCCTATGCTACGGGCCATCACGGCATAAAGACAAGCGCCGGGCTGATGGGCAGCTGTTGCACAACGTCGTGCGGACATAGCACGTTATCGCAACAAGGCCCTGCATTGCGAAACTCACATGCGCTTGTTCACACGGTGGCATCGCGCTTCCTCCCCCATCTTGCCTAACTCGAGCGCTCTAGTTCGGATCCCGCTCCCACACCGTCCTTGGCGCCCTTCTCTTCTCTCGGCGCAAGCGTCGTCTGCCCGGCGTGCCTTAATCGACACCTTCCGACCTTCACGTCGTAAATCACTTAGCCGCGTCGCGACGTGATTCTCCAGCACGCCGGAGAAGTTGCGAGGCCTGACTGTGTAATCAATTACTAGCTTCATCAACCATATAAGTGATTATTGCAATGTACCAGGTGTCTCAGAACGTAACTTACATATGTTAAAGCACAATGGAAAACACCTGTTATTGCCACACTGAAAGAAAAGTATTGTTGTAGGTACCACAATTTTGGTTAAATAGGGACAACATTCCAGTTTGATTGTCGTTACTATCTGCATTCCTCCCATAACAATCTGTTCTGTATAAGTGACAATCTGTTCTGTAAAAGGAGGGAACAGCATTTTTCTTTTACGGATAATATTGTTACTACTGCAGAACAGATTGTTATAGGAACAATGCAGACAGTAACGACAAACAAACTGGAATGTTGTCCCTATTTTAACAAAAGTATGGTGCATACAACAATATTTTTATTTCAGTGCATGCTGGGTAGCTATTTTTAACGTTGATGTGCGACAAACTCCCAACTTATTTAGCGGAACAGTTATACATAAATCAAGTCAGCGAGCAGTCATACGATGCACAGATTAATGTGGGCGTTTTGTAAAATAATGTACAATTCCTTCCCAAAAACTACTCTGTGTTGATTTTAATAACAATGATAATTTGAGTGTAAAACTGCGACAACTTATGAGATTTATTGCTGACAATAAATTAGGGATTTTTCGATGTGAAAATTACGATGCTTAAAAAATATTCTCCAAATATTTAAAACTACCGGGCTTGGTTTAAATCGGTAATGTTCGAGATATAGCTATCAGAAGTGAGAACTTTTCATGAGATAGTAAATGAACAGACGGTTACATATTGGGTTATAACGTATCTAAAATACACCACAATCAACCATGTAAACGCCGTGCCAAATAGCGTTTTTCGGATACCATAACACACCTTTAGACAATTTCTGCCACTAAACAAATTATTTTAATTACTTTTTTATAGTAAAATTCCGGACTGGACTGTATTTGGACTGGATTCTACATGGAGCAAACATAAAGGAAACGCGAACTGCGTTTATAGTGACATTTCCAATCCAGATTTACGCGCAAATACAGACTGTGTCCACGTGTTGAGACATATCTTTATGAAATATTGAACGCAGAACAAATGACTATCAAAATTAAGAGACAAATATTTGTTACATGTTTTTGTTAAAATTCACTATTCAAAATATTTATTTTGATTCATTTGGTACTTCCCATTATTTTATGGCATAAAACAGTTTCTTTTTCAGCTAGCCCAGGACGATTATTACCTTTTACATAACCGAAGAAACTATTCAAAATGGGGACCGCTTCATCTTCACCCAGTTCACTCCAACAGGTGTTCAAAGAAAACGTTTCAATATGGATTATACATTCCAGTCTACCTCATCTATTGGATTGGATTGCTCACTTCACTCCTACTTCTGTGCAGTACGAACGTGTTTAAAAAATAAAAATTGAATCAGTATTCTTCAGTACACTCCTACTTCAACTCAGATTGCGCTGTTACTCTACACTTCGTAAATGTTTACCTTTTATAATGCGCTGTACTACCTCTTCTTCAGGAATTTCGCCACGAAACTTATGACATACACTTGCATCTAATGGGTAAATATCTCACGGGATGGTTCAAACATAGTCAAGCTCTTCCTTCTCATTTTAGGTAAAATTAGGTTCCTACAATATAGTTTTAACGTAGGCGAAGTTACAGAAATTGTCATTGTATTACGAAATAAAACAAAACTCTCTCATATAATTTGTTCATCAATTGTACAACTTATAACTTACTACCCAAATCCTCTGACCGTAAGTGCGTGAGAAGTAAACACATTTTTACTTTATGGGCTAGAGCGTTCTAGAAGTTAATCCTGCACATTTTTAGAAGTAGGTTGCAATTAAATGCAATTCAAACAAATAATGTATGTTCATAAACACTAATGATCAAAATTTTCTTTACAATATACGCAGAAAATTGAGATAAACAAGGGACTGATGCTTTTTAACACAGCAGGCTAAATAAATTTATTGTCCAAACGTATTAGTTCAAGCTTAAAGAATACTCCTATACTCAGCAACATTTCCACGCAACATTTACCAAGTAAATATTGAAGTACAGTCGATGAAGCCAAGTACTGATAAGTAAAATAATATTCTAACTGTTCAATAAAATATGCCTGTAGTATAATCGTAAAAGGTCAAGTGCCTATATCAACCACTCAGACACACTCAGAAACGACAGCCCTAATCAAAATATAAACGTATATAAAAATATAAAGTTACTATGACTACAATCATGATGAAACTGTAAATGTTCACAGTCACACAGCTGATAACCGATAAGCTAAACGAGTTTTTCTGACTACGAGTGAAAACAAAAATGAACGGAAATTGCTTTCTATACAAGGCAGATCATTAAAAAATGACCAAAGAAAATTAAAGAGATTATTTTCAAGTACCGGCAATATTATAACAAATTTTCTTAATTCAACTCGTTGTTAGATGGTCATGGGTAAATTTTTCTTAGATACGCATGCACTGAGAGCATGATTTTGTTGCAGATACTAAATAAATTTAGGTGACATGAATTTGTTTACAACTCAAACACTTTTTATTTATTCATAAAATTGTTTTCATGCCAAATATTTTGCATTTAAATCCTTCTAGCCAATATATTATTTAATAGTTATTATTTTCAACAAAACACGCAATCGATTGTTCCATTATTATATACGTGCAAGTAGAACTATTTAATCACTTTTATGAACTAAACAGGGCTTTCTATCTTTGATATTACGAATCTCATGCTTTTGCCTACTAGTATTTTGGTCACACAAAATAAATGATTTACGACATAATAATTTAGTTTCAAGTAACATTAAAAGTGTAGTGGTTTCTAGAGTTATGGGCGTATTTGGCTGTACTATTTGAATTATATACGCAAATAGTTTATTATAACATTTGCTACAGTTATGCTGTCATCAGTACTAATTTGAAATTTAAAATATAAGAATAAATTAAATCATCACACTAATCTGCCCCGATCTCAAAACTTTCTCAATACGTTAACTGCTAAGATGAGTTCGCTGAGGCATATATTTCAAGCACCATGGGTCTGAGTTTAAATATCTGTAAGAGATAAATTTAATTTTTAGGAATAGAAACAATTAAGTAAATAAAGCCATATCGTAGTACGAGGTGAACTGAAACGCCGTGGTGAAAGCAATAAAGTAAGAAACAAGTTCCTAGCGTTCGCTTCTTGTTTGAAAATAATATTAGAATAAAACTACTGTTTCGTGAACTGTTTTAACTTGACTATCTGAAAACCGAGTTTTCAAAACAGAAATCATTCAGAAAATGTCGCTTTAAAATTGTGTTTCTACTCGCTCCGTTTTAGGTACACTTTTTGGTAACTCAGAAGATTCTTGTTATTTTTTTTTGATAATTAATTAACAACAAAATATTTTCTTCTTTTATTTCCCAAATATTGAACTATATGTTTGCAAACAATTTATTTATTTCATAACAGTCAGGTTATGTCTTAGTTAACGAGTGATTTATGTCAGTGTGACAAGAACCATAGATTTGTTGGGCCTAGGTACCGTCATGAAAATTTAAAATTAAATATAGCAGAAGCGCCATTAAAATGAACCCTTCAAATGCAATAGATGTTATAAAAATCTTCCAAAATGACCTTCCAAAAAACAAAAATAAAAAATTATTATTATTATTTAACTCGCACCGAATTTGCTGGTCTCAGGAAAGGAGGTTTAGGCTACGGTATACGAGACAAAGAACTATTTCACAATACACATGTGGTTCTACCGTAACGGTTATACTAGCACCATACGTGTACCGCTCACAGGAGCGTCTTGTTCAAAGTAAACTGGTTTTTATAAGTAGTTTCAAACGACTTGTCTTTCCTCTGTTCAGCTTTTGGCCTCTAATAAAAAACCAGAGTAACGAATATGGCTTGTTTGTTGTAAGATTCCGCACTCATTAAATCAACAGCCATGTTAAAACTGCTGGCAATATTTACACAATCCTAAGTGGTTCTAGTTGCATCAAAATCAATTATATGCCTACAGTCACGAATGTAGAGGCAAAGATGCACAAAAGTTGTAATCGTAAGTTCCATAATTGTTTAGGTTATAATATTAATGGATAGTACTAACTTTTTGACTGCATTCTTCGTTTAGAATTTTTTTAAAAATTTTAAATGATGCAAAATAATGTTAAGGGTCTTTAAAAATTGGTTTTACAAACATTACGAAAAAATATTTATTGACAACTTTCTTCGGTACCCTGTTCTATTCGTGCCTTGTTTTGTTCCTTTATTTTTGTTGCTCCGTTCTGCCTTCCTGGCCCACCACACACACACACGTATATATATATATATATATATATATATATATATATATATATATATATATATATATATATATATATATATATGTATGTATGTGTGTGTGTGTGAAGAGAGAGAGAGAGAGAGAGAGAGAGAGAGAGAGAGAGTCGGAATTCTTCGTGTGCGCAAGCACAACAACTAAACAAAAATTCAATGCGTTCAGGTGACGAATGGTTTAGAAACGCATACGTTATAAACATTTATATTTATATCTATAGGTTCCGGTTTATTTTTGATACTTTGGACACTTGTATGGTTCAAGGATGGAGCAATATGGCTGCATAATGCAAGCGTTAAGGCTTCTCGAGAGACTCAGGATTCACCGTCTTCCAACACATACTATAGACGATCGTGTGCTCACATATCATATCACAACGACGCACATACCTGTCCTCAAATTTTTCACACATGGGAAACGTAGAGGAGGTTGCCATAGGCAGGCGGATTTTCTCGGAGCACTCCCATTTTCAAATACCTTCGCATTCTACTACTTTTCCATTTTAGAAAACTTTTGATTTCATGTAAGCTATAAAGGCTCAGGAGATGCCTATATGCATTCAATTCAGAAGCATTCTAATTTTCATAATATCCTCCATATGCGAAAATTATGTGTATAACATTGCCGCAAAATCATTGGCTATTTCTGCAAACGTTTTCTCCGCCATTAAGTGATCTACGAATATTTTCATATTCGTTCAAATTGTATCGATTTAATTAACGGTATTGAGAGAGTTGTTATTATTTTTACTATGTGTTTTATACATGTATTTTACTTTAATTCAACTAAGTTCTCTAAATTTCGTATAACTGTTATGTTTGCACAACAGTCTTCACGGAAACCAAGGCATGGGAATGAACACATTTTGATTGAAACAAGAAACTGCTATTAAAAAAAAAATTTCATTTGAAGTAATTTTTCACTTTAATAATAACAAACGTATTTAAAATGCTTGACACACACTTTACTGATATATAATTTTTCATTCTGTAGCGCAAATAATGTCTGGAAAAGTAAGTACACAAAGAAATAAATTTATCATAAAAATAACTAAGTTTCATGGCATGACTTCAAACGTTTTAATTTCATTCGTTTTTATAAAATTTTCTTGAAACTACGATACGATTGCTGCATTCCAGAGCGTTCTGAAACGAGTTATACGGATGTTAGTGTTGTTTTGCGTATTTTCTTTGAAGTAGGTTCAAATTTATTTGTTAATAATTCGAGGATTTCTTATACGAAGCAGCATCGTATATCTGATAGGAATCCACGCCTTGATACTTCTGCAACCGTACGACCTGAAATGTTGCGTTGCTTGCCTATCGTCCAGGTGATGAAAAACGTGGATGACGAATGTTACTAATTTGGGAAATGTTAGTTAAAGTAGCAAGTTATGCTGGTGTAGGTAAAGGGTCTGTATCAACTATAAATTATAAGTGGCGCAACTTTTGTATTTATAAAAGCGTTTTTAATTTATTTGCGAATAAAATTTAGAAAACGTAAAGGATTTTTTTTGAGAAAATTTAAATGGAAGTTCTTTGATCTTCTACTCTAAGGCTAATTACATAACAATATCGCATTTAAATAAGCCACATTACCGACACAAAGGTATTTAGTGGTGGAAATTTTTCCCTCATATACTGGTCCGTGATAAATTGTAGTATTGTTGCATTCTGTGATTCTGAGGAATGGAGGCTATGTCAAAACGCCTTTTGGGCTAGCCCATGCTTCACAAGCCGGGCTGCCTCGTGGTGGGAATCCCGACGAACTACGTCATAGAGACCTGTTCCGACTGCGCTTTTACCCTATGAGATCGGCCTACGTGACTCAAGTCACGTCCGAAGCATGATGTAATGTCTATGTTTAGACCCCTGAAATGCGGTTATTCCCCAATTATTTTGCCGAGTACATAAACCCTGAATCGACAGATTTGGGAGAGTTCGCTATAGGTCGTGCTAGAAGAAGGGACTATGCCTGTGGAGAGAGGCTGGTGAAGGCATCTTGGTGACGTGAGAGGCTACTGTGAGACTGCAAGCACATGCCTCCTGAGCAGTATTGGAGAAACAAGAGGACTGTTGCTGTGGGTCGACGGACAACAAGGAGGTGCGCGACGGGGTCGAACCGAAGACCTCAAGAGTGAATACAGTGGTTTACTTGGGTGTTGTACATTGTCACTATTTGAGAGACTGAACTTTTATTGTGATTTGTTGTATTCTTCATAGAATTAATGGTAAACATTTTTGTTTTTTAATTGTCCAAGTTAATTAACGTTTCTAAGACACATTAGTAATTGTGTGCATAATTAAAGGTGTTGTGAAAGTTATAGTGGTTTGCTGTTTTGTGTATTTTGTAAGCTTTGTGAGCTAATAAATCATTAACTTAATTCAACAATTTTATTTCTAATTATAAGTCCTCTATCCCAAAGAACTCAGAATTGCCCACTTGGGTAACACCCTAATTTTCAGTTGAATATACCTGAACTACCTGAAAAGTTTTAATACGTTGTTGTTAAAAGTGCCGTTAAAAAAAACATGTTTTAAGCGACCAGGAGTAGTAATGGAGAGCCGTACATACACAATGCACGATAGTCTCCACATGCAAGGCATTGAAATGTGCATTCTTGTTGTTATCGGTTAGCCTCTATCAGATGTTAGGTCGCAGTACTAGATCTTCATGATTAAATAATGACCATTTAAAAATACTATAAGTTGACAAAAATTAGTACTTCGGCACGAAAAAAAAAATTTTTGAGCTCTATCCATAAAGGCCCTTTCACATGTTCAATTATTTATTGGATAAATTTTCTTGAATGAAATTTATTGAACAGCACGTCTTTCTAAGAAATTTGACTCAATAAACATTGAAGTACAACCTGAAAAGCTGTCACAAAAATTTTCAATTATATAATTAAAATATTAATAATGTTAGTTATGAACGAATCTAGAAAGTCACGTAAATATTTGGTTAAATTAATACATTTCTTATTTTTGTATTACGTAATTGTTAAAAATAAATTGGGCAATTGTTTAATTCAACATAGTTCAATTGGCCTACGGAACTCAATAAATGTGTTATTTTTAAACTAAATTTGCCAGAAATATCTCATTACTATTCGTAAATATTTTGAATCAAGACAATTTGAAAAATGTCAAAAAGAAAATAATCATTGACGAAAAACAAGATATTTAATAATATGAAAGACAAAATTGCCGTCGTTATTATTATGGCGTCACATGGAATTTAAAAAAAAATTAAATAAATTTAAAGTTTATTGTTGCAAAATTTGAATCGTATGAAAATACCTTAAGCAAATTAAATGTTATAACGTGACGTTGTTTCTAAACTACAAATGTATGACTTAATTTTTACACTCAACCTAGCGACCAATGTAGAGCAACTCTTCAAGGTAACTCGGCATCGAAAAGTTCATTGTGTTTTTTTTTTTCTACGAAGTACTGCTTAGCTTACGGAAATTATTTCTGATGGTATTTTCGTACAACAAAATTTTGCTTATCGAATAGAGTTTGCATCTTAGCATGACACAGCCGAATTCTGTCTGCTTTCTTCACTTTTGATAAGTAAGATACACACAGCGAATACGGAGTATAGATGTTTAAAATTAATTGTTAAACATTTGTGATTAAAATTAATAAATTATAAATAAGTAGCCTATAGTGTATCTTACGGTTTGTATATTTATATGAATTTCTGCTAGTAATGCACGCCAATTTATTAGACCTCTCATTATAACGTTCTTTACAATGTATTCATTATTATATTCGTGGAGGTGTGATAGATTTTACTATAGATAATTTTCGAAAACATTAATTGTTTGATTTTGTCATGACGTTATGCAAAATATGTGTGATATAATATTTTTATTTCAGAACAGTATAATTACAACTAATGTCTACAAGAAGAACAACATAATTAGCACAAACATATCAAAATTATTTTTTTTTTTTTGCTACCGAAGGGTTTTAACAGGTTCTTCTTCAGAGAACGTAATATACAATTGAGGGTAAAGCAGGGTACAATACAAGGTTCGCCCACTTCTCTCCCACTTTTATCCAGTGTTTACATAATAAAGATAACGTATCATTTATAAATTTATGAAATACTTTCTTCGCTCATAATCATAAAGCGGGGCACCAGCAATCTTTATTTACTGTATAATGTAAACATTAAAAAAAGTGGGTGGATTTTGAGCTCGACCACCCTGATTGCTGCGCCAAAGACGAACAACAGTCTCGGTAACTTGACGAACTACAGTCAAACAACAAGAGGGTCAAGCAAAATACATTGGTAGATAGGCGAGTGTCCAGACCTATACTTCTACGACCGCGATTTCAACAGCGAGACAACTTCGAAAGGAACAATTCCTCGGATGGTCATAAAACTACCCTCCGCCCACAGCGCGGCACAACTCTGAAATAGGTATTACTGAAGTTTATTGTTAATCCCTCGATTTCTGAAATTTGAGAGCCCGCTCCAGGAACTGAATCCCTGTCCTACGACACGCTGGTCCAATGCGATACTACAGTGCCAACTCTTTTCGACGAGTGAATGAAGCAGTTTGTTTCACTTTCTATTTTTAACTCCCGACCAAAAATAAGAGCTATTATAAGTTTGTAGGTTATGTCTGTCTGTGGAGTCGTAGCTCCGAAACAGCGCTGTTTTTTTTTTTTTTTTAAATTGAAAGCTTCTTTCATCGGGATGGTTCATAGTGGCATTATATAAAAATCTGTCCAGCTGTTATTTTTTTAAAAGTATGTCCAAATTGGTGAAAGAACTCCATACACATAAATAAATATTTATTGTGCTCTCATATTTTATTTCTCTAAGGGTAGCTGAATGACAAAAAAAAATTTTTTATCTGATATTTTAGTGTGAAAAGGAGTATAATCATGCTTGTAAATGGAACAATGACATGGTATACTGGACCTGATGCTGTGCACATGTGCGTGGTGTCTATAGTTCAGTATTGACGTTTCTTTCAACCAAGTTTTTAGCACGTGTTGTAATCGTAAAACACACACACGTATGTATATTCTATAATGTTTTATTCCTATCGTGTTAATTTATTTTTAAGTTTTTTAAAGAACATGTACATTAAATATTAATATGTATATTAACAGTAGTTTAATTAATAGTGTGTTATAATACTAATGATATTTGTATAACAACTAATACTTCAAAACTTTTTAAACTGTACGAATATGTGTGTATATACATATATATATGTAAGTATTTATGCTTAAAAAGTTGCAAATAACTCACAAACTAAAAAAAGAACATAAATCGATTCCTTTAAAAGGAAAAGAATAGTAATAACAAATAAATTTTGAGCTTTAATGTGTCGGGAGACTGTTAAATAAACAAAAACAGTTAGTTACAAATTGGAATTTAATAGATCAAAACAACAAAACAAATCCTCACAATTTCATATCAATACTAAAATAAAATTTATATATTGAGTTATTTAAGTTTTGGGCTTATCTTTTTGTAATTGTCACATGTGTAAATATAGAAAACGTAAATTTTGTTACAGTTACTTTCACATTTTTTTAAGTTTGCTAATTTAATCTGCCTACATTGTTTACCTAGAAAACCACCGACGCATTTACGGGTAAACAATTATTTGCAATTATTACTTTTTACTTTTTAAGAGCTCGTTTTATGTGACGATACATATATTTTAAAATTTTAAATTTCAGTAATATATATTCGTGGTAAGGTAGCATAACATCGACAGTAACTAGGCAACAATCATTGGCTACCTGGCCGCCTAATATTACGACTGCGTCAGAAAACAGTTCGAACACTATTTAGCACTATTTCAGCTCAAACGTATTCGTTTATTGTATTTTAAATTGATAACGCTAATGTTCCACAATACCACAAACTCCTTTTGTGCATCCCACCCAGTATATTTTCTGCATTGGAAGTGTACGCAATCTTATTTAATATTTTGAGGCAAAAACGCGCCAAGTTACAAGTTGAACTGTGACGTCCTGTTGATCAGCCAACAAATTCTAAGCGTGAACAGGCGGAGGAATACAAACTGCCTCCTTATAATGGACAGAGTATAGTCATTTGCCTGCGGTGTACCACTTAGTGCTTCTTTATGGCTCCACACGTCACGTATGCATGTGTGAGCGAGTGCGTGAGAATCTTCACGGCAGGGAGTAGCCTGACGTGTCAGTTTTTATGGAAGTGATAAATGCACGGAACAGCCTCGTGAAACCACGTCTGTGGACGCTAGCGCTGCTTGAAGGCCGTGGCTAACTCGTGTACTAACGTTCCCTCGATGTCTGCTCACGAAGTGCGCCGGAGGAACACAGACAGCCTTGTTGCAACTTTCACCGAAAGTAGCACGGCTTAATTTTTCTGCGTTAGAATTTTTTTCCTGCGAAATCATTTCTAAAATTGAAAATGTTCTGGAAAAAATGAAAATCTTATTTAATAATATTTTATTGGTCTATTTATTCTTCCTGTTAATGTCTATTGGTGAATGTGCGTTTCACAAGACTCGCTTTCACACGAAATATACGTTAATATTTCACGTTCCAACTATGACTAGTAAGCATACTTTCATGTTATTTATTGCAAAAAATATATATTTCTTATGAGCTTAGAAAAAAGGTATGACTTGTTCATAGAGATGTGACCGAACTACTAAGTAACACTTAGAGATACAATAAGAAACAAGCCTACACATAAATGAAGACTTATACAGTACTTAAAGTAAGAAACATGTATTTCGTACGACTGTGTTAACTAAATATTCAGTAAAATATGTTTCAACACACCAACATTTATTTGGAATCTGTCAAAATGTTTTGGGTTATAGTGCACGTCAACTTATTGTATTTATTTTATGAATAAGTCCATGAGCGATTAAAAATGTATAGTTCGTGGTCTACAACTTCACTCTTAGTGTGCTATATTGTGTGTAAATAGTATAATATTGTCCAATGTGTAAGTTGCTGTATGTTTCATTAAACGATATTATTTAAAACGATGGTAAATAAAATTTTCTTGAAGTGTACGTAATTTATAACACTAATATTATACTAAAATTTTCTTTAGAATGGGTTAAATATTAGCATTAGAAATTATATAAATACATATACCGTAGTGATGACGTAAATACCTTTTTAAAAGTAAGAAATCGTCTACCAACCTTATACACGTCGTTTAACTAAGGATAAGACATTTCCAAATACGATTTTATTTAGTTAGGCTTTATTTATTAGTGAAATGCTGCTATAATATGTTACTGAAACTTAAGCTTGAGTAGGTTTTATTATGTTTGCAATAGAAAAGTTTCGTCGGTGTTTCTAACATTGTTTCGTAGGCATACACTGATAAGCCAAAATATAATGACTTCGCTAATTTGAAAGCCATTGCGCAATTTATTTAAAACACACCAGTTTTCATGAACTACCAAAGCAATACTAAATACGTGGAAATTGATTGCTAACTTTACGAGGTATCAAATAAACGGTTCTTTATCTCAAATCACGCTACATTCCTAATTCATGTGTAAAAATGTTAAGTAAAAACATACGTAGGTATTTAGCGCCGGTGAGGGGTGAAATGAGGTGAGTGTGGAGTGAGACCGGAATGAAGGGACTGGGAAAAATGGAGAGCCCAGAGAAAAAATAAACCAGCGGACCAACAGTATCCGTTCGGCAATATTTAGATAAAGTTGCTGAAATCGGAATGGCATACACACCAAGTGAGTGTAGAATTATTGTTCTACACTGCATTTCAAGCTAACATTTCATTTTACCGAACATATAATCTGGCCTGTTTTACGTGGCAAAACTGACTAGACAAAACAAAGTAGTATTCACTTACGCCCATGGTCATTCATTTATTTCACACAATTGAAAATAACAAAAAAAAATATATATATATTTTTTACCAAAAGCTTTAATGTTTTACCACTTAAAGTTACATTACGCTAAATTTGGTTTGTGAGAAATTTTAGAAGTAAGCCATGGTGACACCAGCGACTTGACTCTGGATATATATTCCTTTATAGGCTATACTATCTTCAACATTGCGAATATTTAACTATTGTTTGTCAATTTGCTGTGACTTCCTCAATGTCTGACACATTAATATAAAACATAGTATGCGCCTAAACTCAAATAATTACACTTGCCGAGTTAAACGAACGTTTTTTATCCTTCTCCTTACCCCGTGTACTTCTATCAGACCGCGAAACTGTTACAATGGACGTAAACATACAATAAATATATTCGGAAGGGTTAAAAACGTGTCATTTTTACAAGAAGGTTTTTTTAAGTCATGTAAATGCCATTTCGTCGTATTATAGTAGACCATTTTAATGTAATTCTTCCGCCGTTCGAATATTGTTTTACCTGCATTGCGTAAGTTATAACTAAACATATTTCAGTCCCCTGGCATGTGATGTTTAAATTAGTGTGTTTGGTAGTCAGCATATTATTCGATTTACTGTGAATGATATCACAAGGAAAAATTTAATTTGTTCGTCCTATGTTCCCAATTTCTGCTGCTATTTTTTTTTCAAACAAGACGTCTGTTTTATACAGTTGACAACGTCCCGTCTATATTTAAACAACACTCTCTTCATATTATTTATAAGACGGTGCAATGTTGGGCAATAATTAGCAAACACTAAGTTTTGTTTACTGATTAGGAAATAAGTAGCACAGGCTGTCGCGATAGCTCAGAAGGCTCATGAGTAGTTATTTGACTGTTAGGCGAAGGCTTACTGGTAGTTCTCTGGTTTTTCAGTATTTTAATTATTTAAAATATACTACAACCAACAGAAGTAAACTTGAATTACTCCTAGTTGCTGTCAATGCAATCTTCGTACATGTTTGTCTCGCGGGCTGCAGATTGGCAGGAGTTTATCTTAGGTAAGAGGTTTTAACTACAAACAAAATTCCGACTATTTGCATCCTATTTCATTCGCCGGACTTGCCTCCTATGGCTTCTCTTTTGTACACAAGAGCAAAATGCAACATTAAAGGGGAGACGTTCACAGGACATACTACAAGAGCAGGATACTGAACAGCAAGTTTAAAAACCGTGGCCAAGTAAGGGAATTACGTTAGGATAAGTACATTTAATTTAAAAATTATGGGTTGAAACCATTGAAATGTTTGAAAATTATTGAGGTGAGAGTGGCACCGTGGCTAGAGGGTTAGTCTACTTTAAAGGCGATCCGGGTTCGATTCCGGGTGGGATGGATTCCTAAGTTTAAACGTGGGAAACGGGGCTGGCCTAGCCGTCTGGTTTTTCTCGGAGTACTACCGTGCACCCTGCCTACCGCATTCCGTTGTTCTCCATTGTAGGGCTTTATTTCATGTCATCATTCATTGCTCGGGCGATGCCTACGGGCGATCAGATAGAAGTCAAATTTTATGTTGTGATACCCTGTCTTCGGATATCAGTCCTATACTCTAGGTATTTTGTAAAATATCTTTTTGTATGCTTCCAGTGTAAATATTTCAACAATATTGCAGTTCACTAATTAAAATTTGTTCCCGTAGGTATTTAATTTAATCACCTAAACTCAGTGAAAAGTAACTATACATTTTAAAATGAGTAATAAATAATCATGGAATTTTAAAATTGATATCTGGTTACTGTTAACATTTTTGAGCCTCGTAACATAAACGAGTAAATTATAAATACATAAATTCTGTTATAAAATAATTTTATCTATAATTAGCATGCCTAGTTTTATCGCTGGGGTGACTATGTAATGTATAGTACAAACGTATTGGCATGTATTGTTTCACAATGTTTGACTAATAATTTGATACAATCTGTAAAGTTCTAATTAATTAATTACAATAATTAACTTTGAAAAGCGTGACTGTATTAAGCAGTACTCTGTCGAGTAAATAAAGAGTATACCAAATAAACTAAGACGCTTAATGTTATCAAAATATGCTTTATAGTGATTGTGTTATTTGTAGAAATTTTTAGGCAGTATTTTCATGCCAGTCAAATAATATATATGGTATAGAATCCAGAAATAACAATAAAGCCTAGTGATTCCTATAGACGCCCATTGCAACGTCTTGTTTAAAAATATGGTGAAACTTATACAATTTTATAATAGATGGCAGTAAGACACGCCAAACACTTGTTTTAAAAAAATCTTCGTTTAATTATGTAGTATACGATTTATTAATCTAAACGCTATATAAAAATACTAAGGTATATAAAAATATTAAATAAAAATTAAAAAAAACTTAATCCATTGTACCATTTTTCTCGTAATATTATATATAATGTCATCATAGGACTTGGTTTTTAAAGGCGTCAACTGCCTTAATATTAGAGACATATTCATGTGTATAATATTTCCAATATATGTATGTACTGTACATATGTATATTTTTTTCACGTATTGTAACGTAACTTTCCATTACCAATCCTTTACCAATCCACTTAATGTGGAGCCACAGTGAAATAATTTTAACGTCCCTAAAATAAACTGATAACCTGTTAAGATGAAATTTGTTAATTTAGTAACATCTCAGGGCATAAAATAGATAATGAACAACGTAAGAAATCATTGAAAAGAATAATATTGTGGGTAGTTGTAGAAACCACGGCAACACTATCAGTAGGTCCATATCGATTAGTGTAAATTAAAAATACAAATTGTGTTAAGTTGGAATGGCATAGCTCAGCTCGGAAAACCAAAGAAACTTATCTGCAGGGTATCCGTAAGTGTAAATATTAGACTGTTTAAAAGGAAACACAAGAGAAAAAAATTGTTTTTAACAAGTAGTTAACTAGCAGAGAGGCAAAGATTCTAAAAATTGCGAAAGTTTATCGCCAGTACAGAGCATTATTAAAGGTCATCAAAACTTAGCTGCATTTCTATGGCGTTCGCTGCGTCGTGGTATGATACTTCTCGCCGGTTAGCTGACCCTCTTCTGTCTGGTTTTCATATGTATGGAATACTGTAGGGTTCTGAGCCTTAACAGGTCAACCGGGTAGCCGTATCATGCTCTGATACTAAAAAATACATTTTGTACGGACTTCACTACATCGTCGATCCGCACAACATTTCTGTCCAAGATGACCATAACAATAACGCCTACTTAAAACTACAACTCTTTCGAAACCCTGAAAAATATATTAAAACAAAGGCATATTTAAAATATCAGCCAATGAAAATACATCTCTCTATTGTTACCGTGGTGTAAACATCCCGTTGCCGCCAGCAGCACATAAATATAGCTCTCGGAAAACACAAAACTTTAAGTGATAGAGAAGATATAACTTTGGAAATACGTATAAATCTGCAGCTAAACAAAAATATTATGGTCTACCAAAAATATTAATCAAAACATTGGCCACGCTATTAAAAGAAAAATATTCAATGAAAAAATAAACAAACATTTTGTTATTAAAATCCCTTGGCTAGCTAGTGAAAATAAAATAAATAATAATTCTTAATTACTCTGGCACTCATCATAGAACACATTAAGAAGGCAAAATTGTCATTTGTCACAGTATGTGTCCCCTATCAAAATTTGGCTACATATTTTCTGAAATATTTGGTAATATGTGCATATAAACACACGCACTAACGTGAGCACACAATTTTTAGTTGCAACGAGTACGCAGAATTTTCGTGTGAGAAAAAATAAACATGTTCCCAAAATGAAATTATGAAAATCGTTTTATTCAGCAAAAAATAAATTAACTGCGCTAGTACAGTTTGTTCATCGTAATGTCCATGTCCAACGCTTACTACAACTTACAAGGGATTAAGTACTTTTTTTTTTTTTTTAAAGTAACAGAATATCTTTATTTACACGTGCATTTTCGTCTTTCAGTATACAAAGATACAAAAGTTAACGGTTGTGAAATTATACCTTAAATGAACATATTATCAATTTTAAATTTTATTTATAATAGTTCGAACGGTATCATCCATAAATAAATCTACTGACCTAGAAAAGTTAATGAAAATATTTTCTGGCGTGTATTTCCTTCCAGGAAACGAACCGGGGAATTTTCGAGCAACATGAAGGTAAAATAAATTAAGAACACAGGAGTGTTTCACTTACAATATACGAAAACCGTTTTCCATTTTAGCTCTGTGACCCCCTCGTTAAAATTCAATATTTATTCAATTTTTGCTTGCATTTGGTTTACTTTTTTTTTTTTTTTAATTTGTATTATACCTTAATAACCTAAAGAAAATTTCACAGTTTGAAAGTTTGCTGTTGTATAAATTAACTGACTTAATATTTACTGTGTATTAACGACGTAAAACATATTTGAAATATGTAATATGCCGGTTGGATGTTCATATTTATGAACGTTATGTCATGTTTATTATAGAAAAGTGTAGAAAAACATTAAAGGGTGTGTTGCGAGGGTTATTAGTCTACTTTCCGATGACAGTATGAGTGTCCTCCTAAAATCTTTTGAATGAAATTTTATCAAACTTTGTACTAATTTAGTAATTTTTTAATCTGACTTCACTTTTATATATTTCATTTACGTCCTTTACATATTTTCAAAGTTAATGCCATTTTAACATTTTTCGATCAAGCAAAATGTCTAAGGAACGTACTTTAGAATTTCATCAAACTTGGTAGACATGTAATATATCACATACAAAGCTGACTTGACTTTTGTGAATTTCGCAAATATTGTGTTTATAGTTTCAAAATGGCGGTAATTTTTTTTATATTTTTAGCGTAGTATTACATATCTTAGGAAATATTTTTCAGAATTTCACCACACTTGGTAGACATACACTACATATAAAGCTGACTTGAATATTGTGTATTTAGTTCATCCTGCCTCCGTATTTTCAAAATTGTGGCTATATTTATATTTCTAGCATAGTATCACATATCTTAGGAAATATTTTTTAGAAATTCATCAAACTTTGTACACATACTACGTACAAAGCTGACTTGACTTTTGCGTATCTCGTTCATCCTTTTGTAATACCTATTTTGAAAACGGCGAAAAAATTTTTTGTCTTTATGATAGAAAGATATTTTAGAAAAATTTTTCCCCAGGTTTATTAAACTGGGTACTCGCATATTACTTAGCAACCGGACTTATCTTAATAATTTTTCATGTAACATACGTCTAAATCAATAACAATTTGATATGCATAGATTACGTCAACGATTTTAACCTTCAGGGTTAATTTGCACTCACTTTGAGGAAAGTAGGCTTACAATTAATGCTGGTAACTTTTTGTTAGTTTTATAAGTCCCACATATAAAACACTATAGAGTACCTAAGTAGTTTCCTCTACCGTCGATGTGGGATTTGACGACATAACTTTGTTTTATTGTTTGTCGGAGTACGTATGTATTTTTTGAATCAATATAATTGGTAAAATAATATTATAAACTTTTACTGCCTAATCCACACTCTCCGCATGTATGGGCGTAATAGTTTCTATGTTTGAATATGTGTACAGGTAATAATGTATGCACGATTTTGGTTATGCTACGTCTGAGTTAGGTTTTCTCAGTCACGTAATAATTTTTGCTCGATAACCAGGTAAGGTACTAAAAGCCCTGCAAACGATACCGGCTCTCTTATCTTATTGGATGACTTAAATATTTACTCGATTTACTTTTGGAATTATTGAACGTTTTAAGCCGAAATGTTCACCTGCCCATGTTGAACTTGTGACTTAATACAAACCGCCCAGTGACGCATGTAACAAATGTGAACTATCTTCTCCGACGAACGCTGCTTCCAGCACCACATTGTGGCGCGTGCCTAGCTGAGTCCTGCTTCATGCACCGTCATCATGTATGGACCAGTACCTGCAGTTACGTAGTGAAGTGACTCTGTATTCCCATAATTAATATTCCTAAACGCGTGTAGAGTACCTAGCAACCGTCTTGGGTCGCTTCTACATGCACCACTGTACTAATTATGTATTTGTACGTGGCACACATTATGTTACATTCCTTAATTAATTCCAATACATTTTACAAAGCTACCTTAAACTACTAATAAGAATTTAGTCAGTGGTAAAGACATTGTATTATTAAATCATTATGCGGTAAAGGCAGTAAATAATGCATGCAAATTTGATTCAAGCTGATAACAAAATTTAGATAAGAGTGTTTACGACTACATCAATGAAGTTTTCCTGAAGAGTAATTTTTAAAACTATTTATTTTAAAATTTAGGCACAGTTACCTTTGTGTCATTGCACATTTGCATGTATAGCCATGATACACAGGAATTAATTTTATTAATTGTTTAAATTATTGATTTCGGGTGTTAAGTTAAATTGGAAGGTCTGATACCACAGTGAACCAAGAATGTTTCCTTAAATATTCTGAAAAAATTAGATTTAATTCAGACATGAACCCGGAACTTTAGTATTGGTATACGAAACGTATTTTCAATTTCGATGATTGATCGCGTTTATTTAGTCACATATTTATCACATTTAGGATAAAATATAACAATATCCACGCTTCATGAAGTAAAATTGGACTTGGTTCCACTATGGCATCAGACCCTCCAATTTATTTGGTATTAAGTAGATAGGTAGGCATTTTGGTTGAATACATTGATGACGAAATAAATCAATTCATAAATACATTTTATTACAAACGCTAGTCAGAAGGAGGTTTATGTACAGAGATATAATATTTGTGGTCGAGCGTTGCCATAGAGTGTAAGTGTGTTGGTCTAGTAGGGCCCGCCCTGACTGCGCTGGGCTTCAGGATATCCGGCGGCGGGCTCCTCGTAGCGTATACTGGGCTTGTAGCCGCCCTCGTCAGCTTGGTAGTCGACGATGAGGGTGCGGCCGTCGGGCAACAGCACGTGGTACGAGCCCTGGGCTGCCTCCTGCTGGCGACTCTCCTGCTGCCCGAACAAAGCACCAGACTCCTCGTCCTCTACCTGGAAGTCGAACTGGTAGTTGGCAGGCTCCTGAAACACACAATACCGCCATGGCATTAGCATCCTGCCTTCTGGATCTTTGAACTAACTTAGCGTGTACCTGAGCGTCAGTAGTTCTTGTATTACTAGCGTACGCTGTGTAATGACCCAGGCAATACACGACTGATTCAAACACGAGAAGGCCAGGCTTTGGCAGACAAGTAGGCTGCCTGAAATAGTTTACTAACCGGAAACTTGGCCAAGGAGTGACGAAACTAAACTCGACACTGGTGAGGATACGAGTAGCCACACACAGGATTATAAAGGGGAGTGTGACGCTACCGACGAGGTATGTCTGCGCCATATCGTCACCAGGGTCAAGAAAAGTGTTGTTGTAGGTACCATTTTTCTCTTATGATAGGGACAACAGTACGGTTTGGTTGTTGGTACTTTTATCCTTCTACTAGAAGAAACTGTTGTAGGAACCATGTAGTCAGTACCGACAACCTAACTGTACATCTGTCCCTATTTTACAGAAGTATGGCGTCAGCAACAATAATTTACTTCCAGTGCTCTTATGCAAGTATGAGGTAAGTGAGCTTAACATTTAGTTGACAATGAGGTAATTATATTTGGTAACCCACAACTTTACATCTACTAAGCACGAAAAAAAAATCATAATTTCATTGCACTATATTCGGACCGTTTCATTAAATTCAGTATAAATTTAAAAACGAACAAATTTAACTGTCGAGAAATATGGGAAAAATTATTTCCTCTTTACGTAAAACAGTTACATGCAATATAACATAGTCAGATCTCGTGAAAATATTGGTACGAAATAATGTTAAATTTATCGCTTTTGATTTCACTTTAATGCAAGGACGCTGTGCCTTTTGAAGCTTTCGTGGACTGATCTTTTACCAAAGTTTTGAGCTCTTTATCTCGTTTTACAAAGCTAAATTGGTAACATTGGCCATACGATCCATCAGTTTACGCTCTATCACACGAGGGTTACAGGATTTGTCCTTACGCCACACAATTACGGACAGAAGAGTTTAAGACTTACGAACGGAAAATACGCACTTGTCTCAAAACCTTTCTGCATTGAGTTCGAATTATGGAATTCTCGGCGCACACATCATATGCATCTGAACACCATTAGATCAAGTCAGTATCAAAGATATAATCCGGTGTTATGCTATCAGTGTTGTATTCATGAAGTGATATTGTTCTACTATACCGACAGTTCCAAACGTTCGGCCAATTAAAATTTCCTTGAAAATCATTCACTGCAAAACTTTCCAGTTGACGTTCATATCAGAAATATACTAATCCCATTAAAGAATGTATTTCAATAGTATTTTTCAAAATATCAAAATTAACTTTGTCAAAAATTATGTCCCAAATTTACAATAAACTATACACGCTGGCTACGCTCAAAAGTATCAAAACACTGAGGAAAAATTATATGTAATGAACGCTAATACCGTTCACGTTTTCTGAAAATGTTATTATACTTAGGAAAAGTAATTATATTGTATTGAATGTATCTCTGGCTTCTACAAGCTGCATTCATGGCGGCTCACTCAGGACTATGTGCTACAGACAAGGGTAGACGGTTACTCATAAAAATTTTTTCATTGTAATTTCTAAAGTAAAAGTTGTGTCATTTTTCGCAATAGTTCACAGTAATACGTGAAATCGGCATTCTTAAATATATACAAAATATTTCTAATACTTCTAAGGTTACTTACGGCGAGAGGGTCTTCAGTCTGCGGTCCACTGCTGTATCCAGGAACTCCGTACACTGGGCTGGGGGAAGCACCATTGCGGCCGGAGGTTGCTGACAGCGGGGCTCCGTACTGTGTGGACAAAGACGCGGCACCGGCGCCGAAGTTCCTGGCGGCGGGGGCACCGTACGTAGAGCTGGGGGTGGCGCCGAAGTTCCTGGCGGCGGGGGCACCGTACGTGGAGCTGGGGGCGGCGCCGAAACTGCTGGAGGCGGCACCGAAGCTACTGGATGCAGCACCGAAGCTGCTGGAGGCGGCTCGAGATGGAGCGCCGTACTGAGTGGACAGAACGGAGTCCGCACCAAAGTTTCTGGCAGCGGGAGCGCCATACGTGGAACTGGGGGCAGCACCGAAGTTTCTGGCGGCAGAGGGGGCGCCGTACGTGGAGCTGGGGGCGGCGCCGAAACTGCTGGAGGCGGCTCCGAAGCTACTGGCGGTGGCACCGAAGCTGCTGGAGGCGGCCCGGGATGGAGCGCCGTACTGCGTGGACAATGACGTGGCACCGGCGCCGAAGTTCCTGGCGGCGGGGGCACCATACGTGGAGCTGGGGGCGGCGCCGAAGCTGCTGGGGGCGGCTCTGGACGGGGCACCGTACCTAGCAGAGGGTGAAGCGGCGCTGCCGAAACTCACGGTGGACCCAGAACGAGATGCGCCAAAGGACGAAGACGCGCCACCCTTGGACCTCCCCAGCGAGGAGGAGGGCACGCCGTACTCTGTGGACAAAGAGTTGGAGGTGTCGAAGGAGCGCGAAGATCCCTGAGGGGCGCCGTACAGGGCTGAGGGCTGGATGTCGGCTGCTAAGTCCCCGCTGTTGAAGGAAGGCGCTCCGTACTGCGCTGAGAGTGCGTTCGCGTCTCCTTGGCTGCCAGGAGGTAGATATTGTCGGCCGACAGGAGGCTCGGCCACCGCCAAGGCGACAAGGACTGCGACGACATACACCACCTATACCACACAAAGGCGCTGTATTACACGTTCTTAAAATGTGCTTAAGAGAGTTCTTAAATACATATTTTGGGGGATGTTGTCCGGATTTTCTGGCGCGGTATTGACAATGAAATGGCGTGCAGTGGTATCGTAGATCACTCGCCGGACTGATACTTTCATGGGATACTCTGTCTTTTAACTGGCGCAGAGATTTTAAGCAAAATTCATTTCATGTTTCTAGAGTACTTTCACTCAAATCCCACGAGTCACTTGTCAGATACACAAGGTTGAAGAAGCTGTTCCTAGACATTTTGTGGCGCTCTGAAATTCTTTTTTAAATAGATGTGATGCTCTGAAATTACCATTTCGTCATCGTTTGAAGTGTATTTTCTTTACGCACATTGCCATAATGGGCATATGTGCAATAGTTTTGTAGAACAAAGTATTATCGAACATACTGTAACGCATTTTACCATGCCCGGTAGTTTTACAATGATTTTGTAAATATTTTTTAAGCAATGTAATTTTCATGCCGATAAAACCCTATGTTATTTAATTTTTTAAAAAACAAATATGTAATGATTTGTATCTAATTTTTGGTAGCAACAGACGTTAGAGTTTTTTATATTTTTGCACCCAAACTGTCGCCAATTTTGTTATGAAAATAAGCATAAATCAATGAAAATCGCCTACATAGAATTATGTTGAATGCCACGTAGGCTCAAAGTCTTGAAATTTTAAAGCATTACGAAAGAGTTTTTGGCTCAAATATAAAAAATATGCACGACTAATTAGAATGACTTTACGATCTTAAGTGGCTTTTCAGTAGTAAATATTTTAATTTAAAGAAACCAAATGCGCTCTGTGAGAGTCTTCTGGTTTAGAGCATCACAACCCAGGATGGACAAGAGTAGAAGTGATTTAATGCGAAGGGTTGGGTTAACCCGCCGTCCAACGAAACCGCCCAATATGTTTCCCACAGACGAAAAAGGCGGTAATCGAACCCGTATTTTTGTGGCAGGATACTAGTTGCCTAACAGCAACACCACCGTGAAGGAATTAATTTTTGATTATTCTCTTTAGATCGGTAAATACGAATATTCCGTAGACTATCCTGTGACGTCTTCTCAAAATCCGTTTAGATGTTGGAGGTTACCTTAGCTAACTTTTAAGAAAGAAGGGATGTTTTTAGTTACATTAAAATAAAAAAAAATCCTTAGAAAATTATTTTAACCTTAAGATAACAAAATAATGTTTCAAACTTCATGATTAATCAAATTTGTACAGCACTTTATGTAACTAAGTTACTACGATTTGAGTGTCATCTTCTGATACGAATTCAACATAAACTCGTAAAAAGTTTCATATTCATTTTACAGTCTATCTGTACGAAGTTGTTACGTTTCGAAATTTTCAAATAGTTTTGTTAATAATCTCACATAAATAGTGATTTTTTGTATGTTTACTTAAGTTAAATTAAATTGCATATCTCCAGCAGCTTACAGACTTTTGGGGTAACGTATATTTTGATATAATGAATGAATTGTATCTTGCTCATAGGCGCTAAGCTTTAGGTGTCACAAGGGCACGTGAACAAATATGGGGAGAAGTAAAATTATACAGTAACCCAGATACATTAAGGCCAACAAGGCTTGGATCAACGGAGTTAAATGGATTGAGAATCGCTAATGATAGAAAATAGTTTCTATGAAATAAATTTTAAGAATGAGTGACATTTTACTCAGAGAAACACTGCACTGAATTCTTTTTAAGTAATGATTTGCTGATATTTTAAAAATGTGTAACTAAATTATATTTTAGGATACAAAGTACAAAATTATAAATAAAATTTGGCAAAGTTTCCCATATAGTAGTATTCTTCTAGATATTTCACGGAAAATACTATTTCTTTGAAATCATGGTTTTTAAATTGTTTCATTGAGAAGTAATTATAATGTTGGTTTTCTATCTAATTCTGTGGATACGATATTGGCAGACAGAGACTTTGAATAGAGTTTACCAACTTGGTAACGTGGTGGTTAGAACATTTATCCTTCATGTAAGGTAAATGGACTTTACGACTCGTCGACGAGGTCACTAGAGACGGTGACGATAACTAGGTACAATGACAACAACTGAGAATGTAGTCGGCCTTTGTTAAGGAAACATCTCAGCATTCGATTGTAGCGATTTCGGGAAACCATGGAAAACGGAAATGAGGATGGCTGGAGCCAGGAATCAAACCCGGCTGCTCCCGAATGCGGGTCCAACGTGTGTTGGCATCTTACCTTCATGTTTCTAGTGTGAGTGCTGTGCGCCCTGGTGAAGTGCAGTCTGGACCGAAGTGAGGATGCTGAAGGAGATGTGTCCTGCTCTTATATAGTGAGAATATGGAGTGTCGCACGCGTAGTGAGGTAGCATGAACGTGGGGAGGGTGTTACACATCGCTATAGCCAGGACCGGTTACGTTCTTCATTGACGGGTTCGCAGCCTACATTCGCGCCCTTGGTCGGGCCCATCTCAGTCTCCTCTCAACCACGCCTACTCTCTCTCTCTCTCCTCGGGCCATCTCGTGTCGTTCGCGGCAGTTCGGTTGTTGGCCAACTCCGCGTTCCAGATCACGCAACAATTCTGCAAATAAATTTGCCCGCTGATGGCTTTCCTTGATAGAATCATCACGCGGAGAAAGGAACTCATTATAACCTGATCATTCTAATGTGGGTTTGGTTCCAAGGATATCGAAATCGTGGGCAAGTCAGCTTAGTCTTTGCTTAAGTTGCATTATATAATACAAGGAATAAAATTCATACCAGATATTGTTACGTACACTCCAGTAAATACTATTCTTACGCCTGTGTATTATCGTAGACATATTATTAAATAAATACAAAAAATTTAAATGGTAGGCATCCATTTAAAGAATTGAAAGCGAATACCGATATAAACATAACACGGACATTGATAACTATGTTACAATGTGATATTTTCGTCAGCATTCTTGGTGGTATCACACGACACATTACATGAGCGCGCGTGCAACCTTAAAATGTGCAACTGCTCCAGTTTGCACGAGTATGTAATGTTAACTTCAGAAGTCACCTGTCTTGGAAATGCGTTGTTTTCACGTATTGAGCTAGCAATTTGTACATAGTAGCATGACACTGCAATGGCGCAGCTAAAATGCCATCAATGCTCTTTCTAAACTTAACTACAAACAGTTTCAATGGTTTACAAATTCTTTTTAATATGCTCTGATAAATCGGTCATTACAGTTGTCTACATAATATCAGATATTGAGATGATTCTTGACATCCTTCGTAAGTATGGAAATATAAATGTTTAGTTATGTAATTACATACTTTTTAAAAATATTTAACTGGTTGGTTTAATGATCAGGATTGCAAAGCAATATCTGTGTTCCCTTAAAATACGACTTTTCGTACATTCTTTTTACCTACTAGCACTTATATCAGTGCTGGCTTGAATCTGTATGAAGTTACCTCCTGTAGAAGCCGCTTATTTAATTTCAAGACTATAAATTCGCAACTTCGCATGTTACTGCTGAACTCAAATTTGTACACATCACTGTTTTTGTTTCATTCTGTATACAATAATACGTATTTAAATATGCGTAGTGTTTCAGTATAAGCGTAGAAAAATTAAACTGCATATAAAAAACGTATCACGGAATCAGGTTGCCACATTATACACGTAAAATATACAACATTTTGCCACTTACATTTTCGTCTCCAATTCAGCCCAGGATTTGCATGGTGTGCGTTTTATGCGTTTGTTTCTGTAAATTCTAAGTCATTGTATTATGAACTATATGTGTAACATGTTCGATCAAATTCTGATAAAAATGTTCATTTAATTATCTCGTATGATCAAGAAACGCTCAAAGGATGCTATTTTCAAAATGGGAACACAGCATGAACACAATACACCAATGTCAATTCACCATGTAGCAATTTGTTGATGTTCTATTACAATAGTTCCATATATCTGACCAAAGGCACGTTTTCAAAAACATGAGCATGACAGCAACAAAATACATCAAAGTAGCGTGATCTGTCTAATAACTGTGGGGGTACCGAATTGGGTAAAATTCTATTATAGTTTCTCACATTATATAATTTGATAAAAAAGTTCAACGGAAGTCGTTTTGAAAATAGGAACACCGCAGTAATGAAAAACAAACATTTTAAGAAAAATTGTCCCACAGATATTTCGTGTAATCAAAAAATATTCATTTGGTCCGGCAATTTAAAAATATTATAATCTCGCTAAGCTCTGCACGTGTACCGAGTCGGCTGAAACTATAAACATTTTTTTCTTCAGATATCTTGTGTGGTTGAAAAAATTGATAAAAGGCCGCTCGGCGTAAGAAAAGTTCGGTTTAGAGACGCAATAATATTTCCGGGGCCACATACACATACACTGGTCGCAGTCATGAACGAGATCTCACGTCTATCGTTCCTTCGAATAATTATCTGACAATCATTTGCCAGTTGCAGTTCGCTGCTACTTGGAGTAGATATTTGATGTGCAGAATACTATTACCCTGTCACGTATATCACTAATACTTATTGTGTTATTTTCGTGGATGTTTTACGTGGCTTAGAACAGGTTAAATGTCACGGTAGTGACATATGAAGGAGGCAAAATGGTTTCCATTAAGTTTGTAATAAAACTGTACTAGCACTACTTTGATTTCAGAAAATAATTTACAGTTAAAACCTGGAAAGCCGATCAAGGGAATTAAATACTAACCTTTCCTTTTAAAAAGTGAGTAATTTAACGCGTTTATCCCCCCCCCCCCCTTCTCTCTCTCTCTCTGAAACATTTTGGATTAGTATTACCTACTAAAATAACACTAACATAGTACTGAAATGTTATTTTTGCGTTATGTTCCACCATAATGTTGTTTCTCTGTATTCACGTATACGTTTCAGTAATGAAAATGTTGTCGTATTTGTATTAAAATTCCTTTTTCTCTGTCGTGTGCATAATTTTTTTTAAGGAAATGAAGACACAAATACGAAGAACAGTACAAAAATACAATATATTGGTTTATACATGCTCCGTTTCTGGATTGTTTTAAAATTGAAGCCTAAAAGGGTATAACTGCAATTTTAGCGCTTAAGAACAACAGTTTTATTTAGTTTATAGTTCTCCAGCGCACTGTTGCACTGTAATTGTCAATTAAACCTACGTATATAATAACCCTGTAACGGCAATATATTCCGATAACGAAGCAAATATTAAAATACTAAAATGCAACCTCAATTGATTTCGAAATCGTTTTCAGCTGTTAGATTGTTACATCCGGAAAATATTATTAATTTTCATAGTTGGACATCGGTTGAAACAAAACACAAAACCAGTCAAATATCGCAACTAACCTTAAAAAGTCTGGCCGTAGTAGACATCATATGAATTCAGAGCAATGACGTAAGTTCAGTGACAGGTAACCGCCATTGTGCAATACTAATGACAGTAGGTGTGCGATTATGTGTGGGCACGTGGCCTTCTCTGTGCTGTCCCACTACACTACAACTATAACACAAGCTTTTGAGAGTTCAAGTTATCTCAACTACATTTTGCTTTGCTCGGTGACTGCAGCACATAAAATACAATTACAGGATGTCAGCGTTCCTACATCTTAACTCGCCATGTAAGGTGAACACGTTCATTATTTTTGTACTTCTAATGCCCTCCCCTAAAGAATTGTAAAGAAATTTATTGCATACTTGCGTTTATATATTCCCCATTTAAGTTATGGGTATTTGCTCCAAAATGCTAATCAAAATGCGTTTTAAAATAGTTTGCTCGAACTTCTCTGTGTATGTGTATTGTAAAGTATTATAATCTAGTAGTGTAAGGAAAGGGAGAGAAAAAAAATAAAGCATACGTTGTCATTGAGGGAAGCCAGCTACATTTCTTCTGTGTTATTCTATTTTGTGTAATCTATGTTCACATCTTTTACTGTCTCTTGTGTTTGTGTTTTCTTCGTTACCATCAACCATTTTTGTCGTCTTTTTTTCACGCACCTTATATTGTGGTATTTTATATAGTTTGTTCTTCTTTTTTGTTTTTTCTTTGTTGTCCTTTTTAGTAAAGCGGCTACGTTCCGTTTCAGAATTAATTTGTGTTGCCATTTTCCTATACATTGTTGTCTTTCTTCATACTACTATATTCCTTTCCGAAAAAGCCTATACGCTATACATTTGTTGACAACATCTTATACTTGTTCTATTTTTATTTATAATTTTATTGTATATATATTTTAATTTTGCAACAATTGGTTACAGTGGCGTATGTCCAAAATAACGGTTCTATTTATAGCATTCATTTGATTTACCACCAAACAAATAAACATTTTTATCAAGATAGCTTTAGTGTCAACATAACTGAAAGTATAAGAATCATAAGCTGCATGTATCTTGTTTTCATTGTCAAGTGGTTATGTGACTTACGAAACAGTGATGCTATATCTATAATATTTTATTAAATTTTAATGATTTCTACATTTACTGGACTGGTTTTGTAAACACCAACCGAGTGTTTTTCTCAAATTAAAAAAAAAGTGTAGCCAGAATTTAAGTTTTAAGAGTTAATATAATTACCGAAAATTTAATGATGAATATTTTAAAAATGTATTCTGTAACGCTTAGTATTACAGCCCCAGCGCACGGCGCACAGTACGTCAACTGATAGAATAACATTATGATAAATACGACAGTATTCTCAGCAATAAAACTAACACCACTGCAGCACGAATTACTGTCGTGCACAAATGCATTACTAATGCAAGTCACTTGTAATATTGCGGAGTGGTTCGGTATAAGCTACTCCAGGGGAAAGTATTGAGATTTTAGAACGTATGATACGCGAAGCCAGGTACCGGTAAATTCTGTCTTAAATATTCTTGACGGTTTCATAAAGGGATAATCATGTAAGAAATAATTTCGTATGACCGCTTGTGGTAAAGACACGAACTTTGCTGCCAGGCTTTTGAATATCTTATGATGTGATATGGAGCACGTTTGAGTTATTGGAAATGTAGCTACATAAACTCGTGAACAGTTGGCACGTTTGCCGTGAGGTTGCTGTACATCAATTTATATACTCCTTGTCTGGTACAGGCAACATGTTAACACCAGACGTACTGCTTCACAGCAGTGCACACACTAAATTTCAACTATACGCGTTTTTCTATCTCAACACCCGTGATGGCTTGACATAAGTCGCCATATTGAATTATTGCATGTTTCGCTTTTATGAAATCTTAAGAGAAGAATACTGTGAAATGTACGATTATTGCGTAAATTATAGTTATCTTGCGATACAGTGCAAGCATCGCAGTTGAACTTTTACGGTATATTTAAGCCGCAATCAGTTCAGAAAGTTAAGAAAATAAAAAAAATTTATGGACATATTGCGGCCTTAATAAACGTTAAAAATTCAACAGTGATTCCTGTAATTTAGCGGAAGGTAAATATAATTTACGCTAATATTACAAATATTATTGTTTAGTTTATTGTTGTAAAGTGTGTTGTGCTTTGGAGAAATCTATGTTGTTTATTATTATATGTTGTTTTGGAAGGAAGGTTTTGCTTATCATTTATAGTATCATTCTTTCCCAGTGTAATAAAATGTTCACTGAACATTTTTTAGTCTTCCGGTGTCATATTTGTGTGGACTCAGTTGGAATAAATTATCTGTGAACATCATCGGGAAACACGGTGTTATTAATTGGAACTGTTTACATAACTCACAGGCAAGATGGAGTCTCTTCTCGCAAAAAAGAAGGTATTCAAGACAAATGTGATGCGGAGAATAGAAAAAGCTGTTTAAAATGTTGCTGCTAGTGACGTCGACGCAACTACAGTACACAGAAAACGAATAGAGTTAATGGTGGATGAAGTTGACAGACTGTTGACAAACATATCCGTTGGAGCTAACAGTGAGGAAGATTACATTAGTAATGAAACAGAATTAGGCGAGGTACAGGATTAACTAACATCACAACTCATACATTTAGCACATTTCGAGATAGGAGAAAAGACAGCGACGGAATAAGTAATAAATGCAGTAGTGGGGTTAAGTTGCCAAAATTGCAATTACCAATCTTTAGTGGGAACCTCCAAGACTGGATAATGTATTAAATATATAAGTGTGTGTATATAGTTTATCGTACTCTAAATAAAATAGAGTGTGTAGAACTAGGTGAAGAAACTCTCATATAGGTATGTACCTAAGGTTGCGTAGGTGGGTACTACTTGTAGCTTATACATACTTCAACACCCAAATTCACAGTAGATTTTAAAGTACTCTGGAGACTAATCGTGTTGATTGGAAAAACAGGAGAACTTGTTAACCTTATTGAACTAAATAGGATTGCAGTCATACCAATTATACTTACTGGTAGGAAAAAATTAGCAATATACACATAATAGAGCCTTGAAGTATTCGAAGAAATACTACTACTCTACAGACGCAAATAAACACACAAAATAATCCTTAGTAGAATTTCAGATGTAATGTAGACAATTCCCGTAAATGACACCAAATTATGCATGAAATTATTTGCATAACTGACTGAGCAAAAATCAGAGTATTTTAAAGACAGTAAATAAAAAATATATAAAATGATTAAAATTCACTTCCATCCTTACAATTCTGATTATAGGTTGTAAAATTTTTAATTCTGAAATAAATTTACTTCTGAAGTTCTCAATTCAATATTTCTCAAAATTATAATTAATAAAATTGCCAATCAAAGAGTAAAATAAATTAAGGTACCAATTTAGTATTATGGTAGTGAACGTCGACTCAGAATAAAATTAATGTTCATTCGTTCCCGTTATTAAATGTAACTTATTAAATTCTCCAAGTTACTGACGAAAATGCTCCGGCTTTAAGACGATAAATTATGTTTAGGACCACTGAGTAAGGGCTTCCATTAGTATTTCATTTTACGTTTTTCAGTCCAAATATTTAAAAAATTAGCTTCACACATGCTTCAAACAATAAATCAAATTTAGTGTAGTGATTTCTAAAAGAGTTCATGTAAAAATACCAAGACTATAATGCGTAAAAGTATGGCTAGTCCGGCAGCCGTGGGCAGAAGCGTGTTTTTTCCTATTAAGTTTTTTTTCCTGCTGATATTTATTCGATAGTGTTTGTAGATTCATAATCTGCCGGGTACCACACGAGTACCTTTGGGCAACTCTCAGAATTCAAGATGGCGGCTCCTGCTGTGCAGCAACTCGCATTACTTTGTTAATATAGTTGTAGCTTCGAAA